>JABCIY010000098.1:0-61222 GCA_014298035.1 Pseudocercospora fuligena | reverse complement strand
TATACTATAGGAAATATTAATACTGTCGTCTCTTCGAATTATAGAGCCGCCTACTTTATAGATAGTATAAGGGCTACTTCTTAAGTATATTAATCGCCTTATCGACGCTCTTCCTTCTATAGATCTTTATCGGAATACTAATACGCTTTATAAGAATATACTAATACTATACTAGCTAATTCTAAGACGCTAAAAGATTATAAGAAGCTCTATAAAATATACTAATCCGCTTTATAAGAATATACTAATACTATACTAGCTAATTCTAAGGCGCTAAAAGATTATAAGAAGCTCTATACCTAACTCGAGAAACGCGATAGTAGCGAAGAGAGCGTAGTTAACGATCGGTCTAATATTATAGATTAATACGAATACTATAAGCGGTCGAGACGTCTATCTAAGCCTAGCTAGTCTATAGAATAACTAATTATCCGAGCGGATAACTAAATAACTAGGCTCGATAAACCGAATCGATTAGGATACTTTCTAGTAAACGGCGCTAGTAAAAGTATCTAATACGAGAACGACGGCTAATAAGAATATAAAGTAATATTTCGATCTTACCTATACTAAGCCTTCTATAATAAGACGATAATATTACTTTACTACTAGACTACGTAGTAACCTTACTACTATCTATATTATTACTTTTATCCTACTTTTAGTAACTAATATAAAGCCCGGCGAATATTAACTAATATCTATAATAGTATAGTAGTCTTTCTTAGAGTAGTATCCTTTTAAAAGTTACTTAATCTTAATTAGTTAGACGTCTTTAATTAATATATATTTACTTAATCCGAGTATATTTTAACGAGACGCTATCTTAGCGATATATATCCGTAAACGATAGTATAATATAATAGGCTTAGTTTAAGAATTAAACCTATAGCTATAATATTATAGATATATAGAAGAGCTAGTTTATATAGTAACTATTAAGAGAAGCTAATAGTTCCTATAAAAGGGATCTTATATAAAAGTATATATATAGTCCGGATTATATAACGATATCCTTTAGGATAGTTAGAATATATAATAAGACTCTCTCTTATATAGTATAAATCTAACTACTTTTTTTTACTCTTTTTTTACTAGTTTAGTAGAATACTATATAGAAGGAAGAAAAGGAAAAGAAAAGGGAAGATTATTTTATTCTTTTATATAAAGAAGTACTAACTAACTTATCTAAAGGGGAAGTCTCCGTTTTAGATATAGTACCGCTATTATTATACGGACTTAAACCGACCTTTATAAGATATTATTATAAATAGTAACGGTCGCGAATAATAGTATATATCTATATATATATACGTATATATATATATACTAAGGCGCTATAGAAGAATTTACTATACTTTAGTCTATATATATATCTACTAAGAATAATATATAGACTAAATATATTATTAAGAGATTAAGTCCGCTATAGAAGAATATACTAATATTTATTCTATATTTACTAGAGATAAGATATAAGAATAAGGCCGACGAGACCGAGTCCGCTATAGAAGAACCTACTATACCTTAGATTATATCTACTAAGTATAAGACGTACTACGAATAAGACTAGTAATAGTAGGACAAATACTAGAATTTACTTATAGTATACTAAATCCGGTACTATAGCTAAATTATAGTATACTATTATCTCGACGTTTAGATCTAGTATAGTACTAAGATAAACTAAGAGCTCTAGGCTAATAGATAGATACTCTATTATCTACTCTATCGATAGTAGATATAAGTATTTTAGATATAGAAGAACCTTCTCGCTTAGTCTAGTATTAGTATCGTAATAGACTAGCGAGACTATTAAAATACTAATATTTACCTATAGTACGGTATACTATATACTATAGCTAAATATCGATATCCTAATAGTCTCGTAGGATAATATTAATAACTTAAGTATATTAGTAGACTACTAATATAATCTATAGATTAGCTAGCTTTACTAAAGAAGATATACTAAGTAGTATAAGAAGGACGGCTATATAAGATATTATTATCTACTAACTATCTCTTCCTTTCTTCTAATAATAGGAGTAAAGCTCGGATCTATAGCCGCTACTAAGCCGCCGAGTATCGCCGCCGCTAGTAGACGGACGTAGATTTAGTAACTTCTAGATAACGAGATCTATATTATATTAGTAAGTATAAAGAGACGATCTTAACGATATATATATCGCTTCTTAGGATTAGTAATCCTAGTAGGGTTAGGGTTAGGGTTATAAATCCTAAGCCTAAATATAAAGTTATTCTAAATAGTCTATTTCCTTAAGATCTTCTATCTTCCTAATAGTTATATAACTCTAGTATAATCCTAGTAACCCTAAGGTTAGTTACTATAGTAACCGTATTATTTATAAAAGTCGTTCTCTTCGACTCCTATCTCTATAGAATAGTCTATATTCTACTACTTCGGTAACGATAGTAAATAAATAAATAAATAAATAAGTAAATAAATAAACGAAGCGCTAATTTATAATACTTAAGAGTCTATAGCGCTTACGTATATATACCGCCTACTAATAGCCGCCTTAACTATAAAGATATTTTATTCTCTAACTACTTTATTATTAAAACGATACTATAAGATTAGTAAATATAATAGTAGTAGCGAATATATTTAGATATAGTACTTTTATTAAAGAGGACGAGGATCGAGCTAGTAGAGCGTAGAAGATTAATAATAATATTATTACTACTAATAATAGCGCGTCGAAGAGCTAACCGAAGTTATCCTAGAAGTCGATATTAGGTAAATAAGTTAAAGCCTAAGTAGAAGAAGAAATAATATTAGTCTAAGAATATCGAGATAGTAGTATTTACTTATAGTATATAAATTACTATTATATAAATAAATACCGCTATCTCGAAAGTCTTAGAATATTACTTCGATATATATATATATATATAGAACGCTAGTATAATAAGAATATTAACCGCCTCTACTAAAAATAGATCTAAGCTATATATAGTATAAGCCTCGTTATCCGATCGATATATATAGGATTTAGCTATAGTACGTAGTATACTATACTATAGCTAAATCCTATATATATTATCTCTATTAGAAACTTCTCTACGATATAATATTATATACTAAGTAGCCGATATTACTAAAAGTAATCTTAGTAATACCGCGTCGTTACCGAGTAATACTAATAAAGTATATTTATATAAGGCTATTATCGAGTACTTAGCGCTAATATATCTACTACTAGAAATACTCGTTATTATATTAAGTACTTTTACTAGCGCCGTTTACTAGAAAGTATCTTAATCGACTTAAAATCTAGATACTACTACTAGTCTAAAAGTAGGGTATTAATATTATAGCTAGCCTAGAGGCTAGAATATATAATATACGGCTATTTTCTACTTAGAATCTCTATCCTATAGCGAGTCTAGAAGCTAGGAGCTTAATATACGGCTATTTTCTATATAGAATCTTTAATATATAGCTAGCCTAGAAGCTAGAATACTTAATATACGGCTAGCTTCTATATAGAATCTCTAATATATAGCTAGTCTAGAAGCTAGAATCTTTAATATATAGCTACTTTCTACTAAGAATCTTTAATATATAGCTACTTGCTACTAAGAATCTTTAATATATAGCTACTTTCTATATAGGTTTATAACTATACTATTAGTTTAAGTACTAAGTTATTTAGCTTAGCCTAGGTAGCTTAATAAGTAAAAGGAAATATCTATAGTATTACCTATATAGTACTAGCTATATTAAAAAAAGCAAAAATATAACTACTAGATAGTTATAATACCCGTAATAGGATTCGAATCTATATCTCTAGCTAAGTCCTAGCTAGGAGCTTAATCCTATCTTACGATAAAGATTTTACCTAATAACTACCTAGTATACTAGCTATTATACTATACGGACTTATACTACTTTATTAGATAACTAAGCTCTATTAACTTATATAGATAAGGTAATAGTCTATATATAATACTAACTAATACGTTAGAGCTTAAGTAATAAGCTTAAGTAATAAGAATTAAACGATAAGAATTAAACTATTAGCTTAGCTAAGTAATTACTAATATCCGGAAGGAGCCTTATTTTAAGTACTAAGTATATATATTCTATTCGTATCGTATTAAATTTAAAGCTATTATAATTATTAAACTAGAAGCTATTTTAAACTAGGAGCTACTTTAAACTAGGAGCTACTTAAGCTATTTAAATAACTAATATTAAAGGTAGAACTATTTAAATAATTAAGTTAAAACTAGAACTATTTAAATAATAAGACTAATACCGAAAATACTATATTCCGTATTAACCCTCGATACTTAGCCCTTCTTACTATCCTTCTTATCTCCTACGGAACTAGGCGATATTAGTAGAGGTATCTATCCTAGATAATATCTCTATACTACCTTAAACTTCTCTCGTTCTATACCGGTAGCCTCTCGCTCGATTACTACTTAGGCTATTCCTTAAGACCTAGTACTCGTCGGCTATACCTATTACTAGTAGACTTACCGCTATATTTCCTTATTAAGCCGCTATACTCGCTTAGTAAATAATAGCTACTATAGGTTAAGCGGCGCTAGCTTCTTAGAGGCCTTCTTACTATCGTTCTAAGAGCTTATCGTAGCGATTATAGCGATTATACTTAATATATAGTATATAGTATATAGTATATAGACTTAGTTAATAGTATATTACTAATATCTCGTAGTATATCCGCTAAAGATAAGGATAGAGCCTTAATAAGTACTACTCTTCGACTAGAAGTTTGCTTCTATTATCGTAAGTACGTACTTATCTATATAGTAAGCGTAACTAAGTAACTACTATAGTAAGTAGTATATACCGTATAGTATACTAGCCGAATAACCGGATAATCGTAATAGTAAGTAGTATATACCTTATAATAGACTACCTATATAATTAAATAGGTACCGTATAATATATATATATAGCTAGGCTTCTAATCGAGTATTCGAATAAACTACTAAATCCGGCTTTAGTATACTAGTATAGATTATATACTACGATACTATAACGACGTAAGGTACCGATCTATATAGTAGACGGCGGAGATTCTATATATCGAGTACTCTCTTCCTATTTAACTTTCGTATTAATCTAACTATTTTTAAGCTTAGGAGATCTCTATAGTAGTAATACTTAGCTTAACGATAAGTCGATATTCGATATCTCTAGTAAATATATATTAGCGATACGATATAAGACTATAATACTCCTTCTAGTTTAAGAGACGTCGATAGTATTTTACTATAGTATATACTTTACGTACTATAGCTAAAGCCCTACTAATATTATAGAATAAGCTTCCTTCCTTCTAGTCTTAGAGAGTAGCCCTATAATATAGGCGTCGAATTAGGCCTAATAATCCTCGAATTAGCTATAGTATACCTCGTTAGCGACTAGTATTTAGTCTAAGTTAGGCGCTTAGTATTACTCTTATACTTATCGTCGTTACCTAATTAGGAAGCCTCTTATATATTCTACTTTACTCCCTAGCCGAAGTAAACTTTATACTAGTAGCTAACTTAGAATTACCTATAGTATCTAAGTTAAGGTACTATAGGTTATTATCTATTACTTTTACGGTATAGATTTACCTTAGAAGGGGACTTTACTATCCTAACTTTACTACCGCCTTACTTTATTACTATTATCGAGCGGTACGGCTACTCGATAATCCTAAACCTTATCCTTATAGCTCTTATAACTATATATCTTCCGCCGTACTCTCTCGTTTCTTCTTCCTTCTTTCTCTATATTATATATACCCTCTTACCCTCGTCTATAATAGTATCTTAAATATAAGAACTACGTTAACGGTATAGAAAGTAATAAAGATAGCTCCTTAGTTTAGTCCTCCTTTAGATCCTATAAGTAATATTATATATTCTAGCTACTAGTAGTATTTAGTAAGATTAATACTAATACTTATAGTCTAGTCGTTAGCGTAAAGATCTATACTCTATATAGAGTTAGAACCGGCTACGCCGGCTAAATAATAGAGTATATATATTCTTAGATAGTACTTAATAGTAGTTAAGGGTAGTTAATAGCTAACTAGCTCCTAGTTTTTACTATATCGATATACGCCGCGCTATTAAGCGCTCTAAGATTACTACTATACGAGAGAAGGTAGTACGAGTTACTATAGTACTAGTAGTAGTTAGGCTATAGGATATAGCTAGTAGTAGTAGTATAGTAAGGGTATTTCGATTATTCTATTTATAGGATTAACTTACTAACTTATACGAGGTACCTCCGCCCTCCTCTACTATAGTAGTAGTAAGCGTATATTAATCCTTAATCCTTAATCGGTCTTCGAGTTAAGATACTAACTTATATAGTAGATAGTAGGTATAACTACTACCTCCGCCGCTACTATAGCGTAAGTTCTTCCTTAATCTATATCGATAAATAATATACTAACTACTTTAATAGCCCCGCCTACTAATAATAACGACGACGACGATAATAAGGACGAGGACGAGGATATAGGCGTCTTACCTATTATATAAGTCCGACTTATCGCTAAGCTTAAATCTAGATACTAATATATATATAGCGATAATAATAACCGAGTAGTACTACGAGCCCGTTAAGAGTAGTATATCTATCTAGTAGTCCTATCGAGTAGTTAAGCTATACTAATAATTATATAGAGATAGCGACGATAATAATAACGACGAAGAAGAAGACGATAATAATAATAACGACGATAACGATAACGACGATAAGGCTACTACTACTACGCTAACTCCTCGCCGCCTATAGCCGCCCTACTAGATAGGGCCTTTAATATATTATACCGATACTAGGTAGTTTAGTAGAGGTTAATCCTATAGTATACTTTAATCCTTATACTTACTAATCGATTAATAAACGAATAGCTAATTATCGTATATAGATCTAGTAGAGAGAGAACGCGCGTATATCTAGGCCTATAGATATATTAGGAAACTAGTACTATACTAGTTAGATCTAAGACCTAGCTCGTAGGCTTAGTAAGCTCCGTATACCTATCTACCGCCGCTACGTCCGTAAGTCGTAGCTTACGAACGACTATCGTTAGGTCGATAATTATCGCTACTACTCTATAGCGAGTACTACTACTATTAGTACTCTAGTATCTACTCGTTACGGTTAGTATCGCCGCGTAAACTAGACTTACGACTAATTACTTTTTCGCGTAGTAAGACCTAAAATATAGTAGTAAGACGTACGATACTTACTAATAGTATTTAGTATTCGGTATTTAGCGTTTAGGTATAGTAGCTAGTCTACTTCTTTATTTATTTCTTTATTTACTTTGCTTTACTATTTACTAGCCTTTAGGTATAATAGGCTATATTCTTTACTTTGTTTTTATACTCTTAGTAGGTCTTCTATTTAGCGTTTAGATATAGTAGTACTACTACTATAAATAAACTCTCTTCTCGCTCTACTAATCTTATTACTATAGTAATCTTCTACTTCTACTTCTAGTATTCTTATTCCTTAGCTCGCTAGTATACTAATAAATAGATAGAAGTCCTTCTTAGTTTACTATAGTATACTAACGATAGCTTAATTAATAAATCTATAGATAGAAGCGAAGGATAAAGGACTACTAAGTTAAGTCGATTAAGCTAGTTTCTACTAAACTATACTAGTAAAAGTACTTAATATAATAACGAGTACTTCTAGTAGTAGACTCTTTACTATAGATATACTTATAATAATACGGCTAGTAATCGGCGGAGTATAGGAAGCTAGTCTATCTACTCTATATATTAAGGCCTAGTAGTAGACTAATCCGATTATTACTAGCTTATAGTAGGCGTATATATATATACTTACGAAGATATTAGCTTTAAGATTTATAGTAGATATACTATAATAGAGTATATCCTTATCGGGATATACTTACTAAGCTATATTATACTTCTCGTACTCTATAGCGATATAAATAACCTCGAACTATAAAGACTTAGGTATATTATCCTTTATTAATCGTAATCGCTCGATATCGTTATAGTAGACGTTATCCTTTATTAACTATAATCGCTCGATATCGTTATAGTAGACGTTATCCTTTATTAACCGTAATCGCTCGATATCGTTATAGTAGATCTTATCTCTATTAACCGTAATCGCTCGATATTATCGTAATAGATATTATCCTTTATTAACCGTAATCGCTTAATATTATTATAGTAGATCTTATCTTTATTAACCGTCGCTCGATATCGTTATAGTAGATCTTATTATTTATTAACCGTAATCGCTTAATATCGTCGTAATAGACCTTATCCTTTATTAACTATAATCGCTCGATATCGTTATAGTAGATCTAATTTTTATACTACTCTCGTATCTCCTCTTTATATACTCTATAGATCTATCTATCTATTACTAATAGGAAGAAGTATATAACTTTTAGCCTAACTTACTACTTATAATTAAGTAAGTAGTAGAGATAATAGTATTTAGCTATAGTATAGCTTATACTATACTATAGCTAAATCTCGATATCTATATTACTCTTTAGTTATATAGAGGTCGGTATCTTACTTAAGATCGCTATTCTTATAGGCTTCCTTTTTAATAATAATCCTTAGGGAATACTCTTATAGTAGGCTTACTTATACGAGAAGGTAAAACTATAAGGAGCTAGTAGATCTTTCTTACAATCTCCTTTATAGTACTTACTAATATTAACTTTAGCGAAACTATAATAAGCTAGTAGATCTTTCTTACGATCTTCTTTATAGTACTTACTAATATTAACTTTAGCGAAACCGTAATAAGCTAGTAGATCTTTCTTACGATCTCCTTTATAGTAATTACTAATAGGAGCTAGTAGATCTTTCTTACGATCTCCTTTATAGTAATTACTAATATTAACTTTAGTAAGATACTATCGAGATCGATCTTTCTTACGATCTCCTTTATAGTACTTACTAATATTAACTTTAGCGAGACGCTATCGAGATCGACCTTTATAAAGTCGGCTAGTTTACGCGTTATAATAGTAACGGTTACGGGTACTACTAGTATAATAGTCTTAATAGGCGCGATTAAGAATTTATAAGTCTATCTTAGTATTAACTTTTATACGAGTTTAGTCTTTAAAGACCTATCCGATACGATATTTAGAACCGGACTTAAAGTAGTTAGTCTCGTAGTATTTAGCTATAGTATACTAAATAGGTACTATACTAAAAGCTTTTAAGATATCGAGGAAATACCGGATATATTCTTTAGTATTAGGCGTAGTAGACGTAGCTTGCCTTATATACTAGCCTTCGATTCGTTATTATCTAGCTTTAGTACGAAGTTAAACGCTTTCTAGTCGAATAGAGCGGGAGAGATACTATTTATATCTTACGCTACTATACCGTCGTTTATACTAATAGCGCTATATATCGATATTAAATTAGCGCTAGCTATTAATCTTTAAGGATATATTCGAGATAGTAGTCCTATAGTATCGTAGTATTTAGCTATAGTACGTAGACTATATACTATACCGAAATTAGTAAGAGGTTAGAAGTATACTAACTAAATTTAGTCCTAAGAGCTACGCGAGGATAATAATTAAATATTTACTATCTCGTAGTATTTAGCTATAGTATACGGCCTATATACTATAGTAAAAGCTTTTAAGATATCTTATTACTCTAAAGAGCTCTAATACTAAGCTTATATAAGTACTATAACTAAAGCGAAGCTCTCCTTAGGATATAAACCCTATAATACTAAGGCTAAGCCGTCGTTATCGTATTAAATACTTTTACTAGCGCGGTTTAGCGGAAAGTAGCTTAATCGACTTAACTCGACTAAGTCGTATTAGGCTAGAATATTAAGCCCTATTTAAGCCGCCTAAGATACTATAAATAATAACTATTAATATATAGACTAGATAGCCTTACTATTATCTAACTAGGCTATAGCCTTACTATCGTTTAACTAGGCTCTTTAGTATAGTAGTTTATTACGCTCTATAGTATAGTATCGGGATATAGCTATTCGAGGACCGTCTTATAGGCTTGCCTCTCGAGGCTCGGGTCTATAGCCGCTACTAAGTAGTAGCTAAGAGTCCTAAGCTTATAATACGCGAGGGCGGTTATAATATATATACTTACGTTATATTCGATTAAGAATATCTCTTTTATACTAGAGTAACCTAAGTTCGAATCTCGGAAGGGCTATATTCTTTTACTAGATATCTAGTTCTTTTACTTTTTCTATATAGTATATATACTATATACTATAGCTAAATAGATTATAATTATCGAGATATTTTATAGAACTAGCTCCTTACTATTAATAACTATATATCGCGCCTATATTATAGTTTAAATTAGCCTTAAATATATATACTTCTAGTCTTTTACTATAGTATATTAGAACGTATACTATAGTAAAATACGCTACTACTATAACGTTCTCCTTCCTATTAAGTACCTTAGACTAGTATATAGATAGTCTAGTAAAGTATAGATATAGTTCTAGGTCCTAAGAACTTATAAACCTCCGGTATTTTACTATAGTATATAATAGCTATACTATAGGTAAAGAGATAGTTATTAAGCTATAGTTACTATAGAATAAGGAGCCGTAGCTACTATTAAATATATAAATTATCTCTATTCTAGGTTTATAGTTCGACCTATATCTTATCTAGTTCGAGTAGCTTTAGCTATAGTACGTCTATAGTATACTATATAGAAATTAGAAGAAATATTAATAGCTAATATTAATACTTACTACTACTAAGTATTACGATATCGGCGATATAGAGGTAATATAATATGCCGAATTACGTATAGTACGGTAGATTACGTGCTATAGCCAAATACTGCTATTTAAGGGACATATATATATAAGAATACGAGATACTAAGAAACCGGAAATCGCGAGGTTCTGAGATACTAAGAAACTGGAAATCGCGAGGTTTCCAAATACCGAGGTATCCGTCCAGTGCTACGTTTAGGCCGCCGGGCCAGGAAGCAATTCCGCGATCGGTGGCTCGATGATCAAAAACATTGAAGGAGCCGCATCTACATCGTCGACAAGACTTGTATCACAAGAACTGAAGCTGCGGAAAAGTAGTCTACACGATCAAAATGACGTTCAATAGCAACGTCGAGAAGACCAATGGTGTCTCCAAGCTTGACAACAGAACAGTTCCTCCATTGGGCATGACAGGACCACAATTTGTCGAGAACGCAACACAAGTAATCAATGAAATCGAGCAATATTACAGCAACATCTCCGATCGCCCAGTCCTCCCATCAATAGAGCCTGGATATCTCGCCAAGCTCCTCCCGGAGTCTCCACCTCAAGAAGGTCAACTATGGCCAGAGATACAGAAAGACATCGAAAGGACGATCATGCCTGGAATCACACACTGGCAGCATCCAAAGTTCATGGCGTTCTTCTCAGCATCCTCGACGTATCCAGGAATTCTGGCAGAGATGTGGAGTGCGGCACTCACAGCACCGGCATTCAATTGGATCTGCAGTCCTGCTGTGACTGAACTTGAAACTATTGTTCTTGACTGGATGGCTCAAGTGCTTGCTCTACCTCAAGCGTTTCACTCAAAGGGTACTGGAGGAGGTGTGATTCAAGGCTCTGCATCCGAAGCTATTGTCACAGTCATGACCGCAGCTCGAGAAAGATATGTCAGAAGACAGATTGAACGAGAGGGTATCACAGATCCCGAACAGATCGAAGACCGAAGTTGCGAGATCAGAGGAAAGCTCGTCGCTATGGCCTCAGACCAGACACATTCAAGCTCTCAGAAAGCGGCCACAATTGCCGGAACACGATTCAGAAGCATTCCCACAAAACACAAAGACGCATATGCCCTCCAAGGCCACCAACTCCGCCGCAAGATCGAAGAACTAGAATCCAAAGGCCTAAAACCATACTACATCACAGTCTCCATCGGCGCCACGGGCGTCTGCGCCGTCGACGACTTCGATTCCATCCGTGAAGTAGCATCCGACTATCCGGACATCTGGATCCACGTCGACGCCGCCTATGCCGGAGCCGCAATGGTCCTACCCGAATACCACCACCTCAGCCAAAAAATCTCCTTCGTCGACTCCTTCAATTTCAACATGCACAAATGGCTCCTAACAAATTTCGACGCTTCTGTCCTCTACGTCCAAAAACGCCGTGATCTCACAGACGCACTCTCAATAACTCCAGCTTACCTCCGAAACGAATTCACGGAAAAAGGTTTAGTCACAGATTATCGAGACTGGCAGATCCCCTTAGGTCGACGTTTCCGTGCGCTGAAAATATGGTTCGTGGTACGGACTTATGGAGTCAAAGGATTACAAGAACATATTCGTCATCATATAAATCTTGGAAACTTATTCGCAGATCTGGTCCGGAGTCGGGAAGATCTGTTCAGTATTCTTGCGCCTCCGGCTTTTGCGTTGACGGTTTTGACTGTGAACCCGAGGGTTTGGCAAAAGATTTCTGCTGCGAAGAGTACTACTAATGGCATCGTGGATCCGAGACCTTATGAAGAGTCGCAGACGACGAATGTCAAGGCTGAAGCTGAGGCTGATGATCCGATACTGAAGGCTGCGAATGATGTGACGAAGGAGGTGTTTGGGATCATTGATGAGAAGAAGGAGTTCTTCTTGACTTCGACGCTTGTAGGAGGGGTGTATGCTATTCGGGTTGTGAGTTCGAATCCTTTGGCTGAGGAGAAGTATGTACGAGAGGTCTTTGATGAGCTCGTGAGGACCACTGAACATGTGTTGGCCGGGCATAGAGCATAGACTTGCCGGATGGGGGCGTCTTTGGACGTAGATCTGCATGACCAGTGAATGGCGATAGATTGCATGCGATCCTGAAGGACCCTTTTGTGATCGATTCATGTCACTTGCAGCCTCTTTGGCCTTTCTGATTATCATTCGTTGTCATTCTATTCTCGCCTTCGATGTAGCAACAATGCTCCTGCGAGCTTGGCCCTGTTCTATCGAGCCAACATTCCCCTTCTTGATATGCGTTGTCGATGCCCGTTCTGTTGACAGATGAATAGCTCTTGCCCAAAAGCCTTTTGCTCATATCGCTTCCGAACCATGCAATGCGCTTCTTTTCATCTTGTCGCTGTCTTGTCATTTTCACCGGGAGCTCCACGTTGTTCAGCGCCAGCTCGCTCGAGAGCTTGATTCAGCTGGAAGGCCGAGAAATCGAGATGGCCTTCGTGTGGATCGCAGAAGGCCTCTGTGTAGTGATTGGCGCTGCAAATGCCAGAAGCTTGCAAGAGAGCGTGGTGCCTCGCAGCACTTCCCAGGATCACATTTGGGTGCCGAACTGCTTGCAATGGGCCTCCCACTTGAGGTGAGATGTGGCCGTCTTATGTTGGCGGGGCACGCGTGCTGATGGTCACTCCTCATGGATTCTCTGCCTCGTGGTGAGCTCGAAGATGAAGATCGAGGCCGCAAACCCGCTATTACGCCGAAGCACCTTGTTAACTTTGTCATCGCAAGGGCTGACTGTCCACCACAGTAAGCCTCGTGATGGGTAGGGCTGCTTGTCTGGCCTCAGATTCAGGCACTCGCAGATGAGCACAAACCTGTAGAACAGGGATAAAGCGACGCGCGCCGATGATCAACCTAATCAACCTTCTTCCGGCTGCTCCTTTGGCGTTCTTGTTGGTCGGCCTGTGGCCAATTTAAGAAACGGGCCTCGGCCATCATACGGGACAAACACAATGCCACATATCTTCAGGTATCCCGGAGCCGGTCTCGTTTCCTTCTAGACAAATCAGTCAGGAGCTCGCTCCTCATATAAATGTTAGAATTTTGGCTGGTTTAGCCTCCACTGGTAAGAGGCCTCAGTCCGAGATGTCCCATGGGGGTTGGTGCACACCTTCAAGCTGCCACGCAAGCACGAATGCTTGCTGTATGCCAATACTCTGGCCCAAAAGCTTCAGCACACCGATGACCCAGGTCCGGATTGGTCCGCCTGGAGGATCCGAAGCTCCAACAGTGAATATCGGGAACTGAATCTGAAAGCCGCCTGCCATTCGAACAAATGGAGGCTCGAGACCCTCGCTATAATTGCCACGGAAAGGATTGTGGTCGCGAGATTGAAAGCCGGTCCATACTCGATCTTGCTTTTCTCCTGGAGGTTTCGAGTGCACAATCTCAAATCGGTCTCCGAGATGCTGAGGTACCACAGCCAAGATCGCCATCTGAAGTTGTTTGATGGACCCGAGGCAGTATTGAACTTGTTCCAGCTGCTGTGGAGGCAATTTGTAGCCTGTTGTTCTGCAATTTACCATTGCCTTTCTTAAAATGTCAATGAGCATGATTCGATAGCTGCACAAGCCGCAGAACGTTTGTGCTACCAGGTAACTGTCAAAGACGTAGTAGTAGTCAGCATATACGACGGGTCCTGTGCCCCCGACGAGTTGTGGTCTCCAATCTTCTGGAGCATCTGTAAGTATCGACTCGATCTCGGCATAGAGAGCCAGATCATCCTCCACTATGCTTGGAGCCTGTGTGCTTGAAACAGGGAAGTTTCCAGGCAATAGACGAGCGTTTAGGTCTGCAAGACGCATGCTTGCAATCGTGAACCTCCAGACGCTGTCCTTCGGGTCCGGAATATGCTGCTCGGCAATCTTGTGCACGACGCGCACATGGTCTGGTATCGGTATTCGACGACTCAAACAGCTGATGATCAGATTTAGGACGGTCTGGAGGTACAGGCGACAGCCAGTCTGGGTCTTGAATTGATCTCTTCCGCGTAGTTGCAGTAGGGAGGCAGCTCCATTGACGTGGTCTCGCCAGGTGTCTAGACTTTTCTGAAATCCGCTGACGGCTTCGAAGATGCCTAGAATGACGATAGCAAGCAGCGTGCTGTCTCTCTTCACATCTTCTTGTGAGCGCAGAGCAGAGTTTGTCAGTTGCAATGCAGTCAAATAGTGCTTGCGAGCTTCAGGATCCGCGGATGGCCCTGCTCCTGTTCGCTTCATGACGCCGGCAGTGCCCAAAGCCTTGATGGCAGCGAGGAGACAACCATTGCCGTCCTCAATATACCAATGATCTCTCTTGTCTCGATATCTGAAGACATATTTGTCGAAGAAGTAGCCAATAGCCATGTCATCGATGGCAGGCGCCATGGTTGGCTCGGCTGGCGGCGAAGCAGCAACCAGCTCGGTTGATGGCATAGCTTTGGGGCTTAATGCCGGCGACGCGCTTGCGCTTGAAGCAGCCGAACCTGAAGCCGGAGATGACGACTTCTCGATACGAGCCTGACGACGTCGAGCCCCTTGTTCAGCAGTCACCTTTGCCTTCGTCTTGGCGCTTTCGTCGTGGAACATGAGATTCGTGATGTCCCTATACCCTTCGCACTGCCATCCAGCCTTTTCACATTTCTCGCAACCACCCTCGCGAAGATCGCACTATTCAGACGTGGTCAGCGAGACAGCCAATCACAGAGATGGAGATCCATAGTTGCCACTCGAGCCAAGGCTCAAGGTCGAGCTCATGCATCAACGTCCAGCTTATGTTGCACAATGCGCCTTCTGGAAGAAAAGAAGAAGCGGACCGTACCTTGATCTTGCGTCGTCGACATGTCTCGCATCCTCGAGAAGGCCTGCCACGGAATGGCATCGTTGCGATCGTCGTACTCCTCGTCTATCATGCGACCTGATCGTATGAAGCATGGCCTTGTTGCTGGTTGAATGACGGTATCGCGCTCCAGCCGCTAGAACTGAACCTAGTGCCCATCTTCCAGACGACATTCAAACATTTTCTTCTCTGCGCCTGAATGTCGGGTCGTATGAGGTTGAACATGGATGCCTTCGTGGGATCAACCTTAAAAGCCCAGGCGGGATTCTCTCTGCCGCACGTGCCACAAAGGTGGCATGCACTGCGAGCTGAAGGGTCGGACACCGACAAACGACGTCTAGCGACCACTGACTCCGAGCGCAGAAAGAACGGAAAAGCGTAGACGTTGCGCAGCTCTAGTAATCGTTTATCATAATGACATTGACGCGATCAAGATACATGCGGTGCTGCGTTGCTCACATCGTCAACGCTAAGAGGCATGGATTCCCTTCCATTTTCCTCTTCGTCCTTTTTCTCCTCGTGGTTGACGAAGAGAAATGAAAGGACAACGATACAAGCCCCCAGCCAATACCAGATGCCCGCAGTCTGGTTGTTCAAAACAATCTGCCCTATTAATGAGCATGGTATGGTAATGCTCAATCCGACCGTTACAACAATAGGACTCGTCAACAAAACTGCATAGGCCCATGCAATGTCTCCAATAAGGCTTCCAAGTGAGTTGCATAATATGATCAACGTCACACGCCATGTCGGTGGTGCTTCCAGAGTCTCAATTCCAAGCCAATGGAAAATGAACAACCCTGGCCACAGGATGAGGACGTTGATCAAGCCCACGAATCCAAAGAAGACAGGCATGTCTACTCTCGTTTCGTCTGAGATTCGTTTCTTCATGAACACAGCGTAGAGACCGTACATGACGGCGCTCAGGAATGCAAGACAGTCTCCGATCGCGATCTCACGCAGTGACTTCTCCGGGAAGTCGCCGCGGTGCTTGTCGTCGCTGGAGTTTCCTGACAGGTCTAGACTGGAGATAATCGCAATGCCTGCAAGCGATGATAGAACGCCAAGTAGCTTCCGAATCGTGAACTTCTCGACCTTGAATATTGCTCCAAATATCAAAGTGAACACACTGCTTGTGCTCGTGAGGATTGTTGACGATGCGACAGTGGTGTACTGCAAGCAAGCAGCAACAAAATAATTGGCCAGGAACCACAGCATGCAGAACTCGAGACTTAATTTCGCGATCTCGGGTAGCGTGAGTGGTGCTTCTTGAGATGTTGACCTTAACAGGTCCTTCGCGCTGAGCACTTGGCTATGCTCCATCTCTGGTTCATCCAGCAGACCATGTGCCGCTAGAGACGTAGAGGGAGCTTGAGCTCCTGCAATCACAGGACTGTCGTGATAGCTGATTCCTCCAGCCTCGTCCTGCTTAAGCGGCGTGTATTTTCGCCATGTCTTGACGCTTGTCCGCAGCTCATCCTTCCACCTTCGCAGACCTTCCGGATTCTTGTAGGCTTTATTGACCAAAATAGGTATGAGCGGTATGATGAAAAATGATGTGTTGATGTAGGTCACAAAGTAGGGCTTCGAATAGGTATCATCGGCAAAGATGCTCGAAGAAAGAAAGTTCGTAGCGGTCCACATGAAGATGGTAAGACCCAACAGCAGTAGGCCAACAATCCTCCGCCACTGCTTCACGGCATGTGGAAGCATGAAAATGTTCCACGCACGAGAATCTTCATGTCCGGCCATGCTGTCGCTCGGTCTGCGTACACCTGGCGCATCGAGTCGCTCTGCGATTGTATGCGGTACTGCGGATTCAAGGGGCATTACGGCGGTCGCTGGAGGTCGCTCGCGTCGCAGATAAAGGCGCCAAGATCTCTCGCGTTGGCTGTGCGGCAGGCAAAATATGCCATAGGCATGTCGAGATGTCGATATTGGTTCGGAGATGTGCGCTGCTCGATGAAGATTTACTGCAATGTTGGTCAACCAGGAATCCCGACTCCCCCTTGGTTCATGCTATCAGTGGTCGCTGTACGATAGGCGGAGCGGTGTGGAGCTGGTGCTTGTCGTTGCTTGAATGCCAACCGGTACAACAAACCGCAACGTCACCTCCACCACTCGTGTCTTCCATATGGTGGACAACAACACAGCAACAAGACAAAGAAATCACTCCTGTTAGCGGCAAGGATTCGCTGTCACGCATTGCGTGAAGAACTTAACCAAGGTTTGTCTCCTGCAGACGGCTACAGCTCCGACCCTTGCCATCTGCCGACTCTGCCTTGGATCTGCGAGCCATGTGGGAGCTGTGAATTGGCAACTCTGGCTCTCATCAAAAGGACCATGAAAGAGATTCTCTGCCTGGGGGCCAAGCTATGCGTTATAACTTATCACAACATCGGACATATCTCGATATCCAGGACGACACGACGGGACCGCAAATAATGGCCAACGGCTAACAAATTTAAGAGATATGAAATACCAATCTCGCTTATGCCAACAGCCATCAAAGACGGCCGAAGTGTCGCAAGGTCTCAGCAGTTCTGCCACAATCCTCCTGCTCCGTTGATATGGCATCTGGGATGCAAGAAGTGTTCGGCTTCCTATACCAATTTCATCAGGCCAAATTGTCAGCATGCGCTCTTGTAGCCAGGACGCCAGACGCTCATGAGATCCTGTAAGATCTGTCTGGACCTGGAAGATCGGATCGGCTGTCAGGCACAGCTTACGAACTCTGTAGCACCGCCACAGCGCCTTCACATGCAGCTTGAGGCTTCCTGCAGAGCTGCCGTCATCTCAGCGAAACTTGATTCGATCTGCCTTGTCTGCAGCTCTCGAGTGGGCTTCCTTAAACATACAGCACGCAGCAAATGTGCTTGTGCGCCATTTGTTGTCCTGACTCTGGGGCTTTTAGTGTCAGTCTCGATCTTCGCTAGCGAAGGCACTTCCCAATAAGCTTCAAGCGTTCCTTCGTGTTTGGCACTCTACCGTCATCGACGCGCTTGCGCCTGCAACTTACCAAGCTTGTGTCGTAGCTCTCTTCTCTTCTTCAGCTCTGCTTCCCTACTAAAGATAATCTTCAAGCATCTCCAACTCTTCTTGGCAGCATCTAATAGCCCCTCTTATCCCGAGGACAAGCTTTTATACTTGGCTTGCTTATCGTCAGCAGGGATAGAAAGCACCCTCAGGGATGCGGTCCTTGTCGTTCACTCCGGCGCTCGCCGCGTCTGCGCTTGCTCACAACCTTCCACAGCTCAACATCCAGAAGCGAGACAAACACAATGGAGGCGCAACAAATCTCTTTCGACGTAGCGTCGCAGGTCATCTGGAGAAAAGACAAGATGGGACCGTGAGCACCAATATCTTCGACGTCCTGAGTTGGTCGAACGGCGGAGCATACTACGCAAACATCACCGTAGGAACACCACCTCAAGAGCAAACGGTCATTCTCGACACTGGATCATCAGATCTCTACTTTGATGCCAGTAGCGCGCAAACTTGTCAGACGACCGGCGCGACTGCCTGCAAAGGTGGTACCTTCGATGCATCGAAGTCGAACAGCTACAAAGAGGTTGCCGCATCACCTGCGTTCAACACATCCTTCGGTGATGGCAGTTCTGCGACGGGACCCTATGGAAACGACATTGTTGGAATTGGAGATGTCGTAGTAAACCCAGTACAATTCGGTGTTGCATCTGAAGTGACATCTACGACTGGGTTTTCAATTGGCTTGATGGGTGTTGGATACAGCTCGAACGAGGCCGTACGAAGTGTGTCAGACTTCTATCCCAACATGCCGGAGGTGCTCAAGAACGCTGGCGTTATCGCCTCGCGATTGTACTCGGTATTCCTCAACGACGCAGAAGCTGATTCAGGTACCATCCTCTTCGGCGGTATCGACAAGACGAAGTTCACGGGTGAAATGGCTACCGTAGATCTGCTTCCAGCGTACTACCAAGGACAATTGGTAGAATACGTGAACCAGTTCATCACCACTGTTACTGCCGCCAATGCGACTGTCGGCGGACAGACAACCAACCTTTGGAGCGATGGCACTGATGGCATTGGTGCCTACGGCAACCGCGATACAGCTCTGGCTGTACTTCTGGACACCGGCAGCACTGCTTGGACCATTCCTGAGCAATATTACAGCCAATACATCGAGCCAGTCTTCACGTATGTCGACCGCAATGGTCTGACTAGTTGCCAAAATGCAAACTCTGGTGATTCCCTCTCCCTCGAGTTCGCAGGAAAGATCACCATCAACATTGATGCACGACAATTTATCGTCCCACTAGTCAACAGTACGACTAGAGAGCCTGTGATCTATGACAACGAAGGTAACGAAGCCTGTCTCTTCTTGCTTCAGCCAACTCAAGGAAATGATGGCATGGGCTTTGAGACACTCGGTGATGCAATCTTGCGCAGTATGTATGTTGTCTTCGATCTCGACAACGGACAAGCTTCAATTGCGCAAGCTGCCGTGAACAGCACTGCCAAACCAGATATCGTTGTCGTCGAAGCTGGCGAGAATGGCGTCGCAAAGGCTCTTGGCTCCGGCGTGGCTTCTGCAGCTCCCAACAGCTACACGATTGCTCCTCAGGTCTCGGCCACTGCCACTCCCAAGGCTAGCACAGCTGCTACGCCCATCGGAACCGCTACTGGAGAAGCTGCAATTCCAGAGGATGCACAAACAGAGGAATCTGGAAGCTCATCTGGCGGAAGCTCCTCTTCGAGCTCTGGCATTGCCAGTGGTGTGGTCATTCCTCGTTTCGATATGTCCTACTTTGCGATTGCGTTTACTTGGGTGGTGGGAATTGCCATCGGCGCAGGCCTGATGCTGTAGATATCATAACGACAGAATATATAGAGTAACAGGAAAGAACATATCCAGGTCCGCCGAATCGCGTTTTTGCTCTTCTATTCTTTTGGGTTCAAGCTTGTCTTGGCGAGTCCGGGCGGTCTCCCCGAATCTCGGCAACAGAGCTTGCAACTTCTTTCACTCCCTCTTTTCACACGGCAAAGTCCCACCACACCTTACACAGGACACACTGCGTCTTCTTGAACTTCAGTGTCTGCAAGAATGCGATGAAATATGCGTTGAAGGGCTTGGCGGGCACGCCGAAACCAGCGTCGAGCTGAATCATGTCCTGGCCAATCGCGTCTGGAGGCTTCATCGCGAAGGCGTTCTCGACCGCGGTATACTTTGCTAGACGATCAGCCTCGACCACGTGCTTGACAAGCCCAAACTGTCCAGTCTAGCTGAGAACGGATGCTGGACTGTAAGCGAATCTGCATTTCCAGCGAACAAGCTTCTTAGGAGTCCTTTCTGTGTTTCCACAATGGGCGTGCCTTTCCAGAAGCAGCTACTTCACAGCCAGCCATGGGCTTCGGATGAATTGTGAGCGGCCATGCCGAGCCCAGAACGCCTCCAAATCGTCTCTGCTGCAAGCCTGGTTCAAGCCATACTGCTTAACGATGTGTTCTCTGGCCTTCATATAGGACCGTGGTCGCCGCGCGTCTTTCAAACGCATCGCCTCACCCCAAGACTCGCAGCGGAACTCTGGCAAACATGGCCACCGAAGAGAAGGGCCCGATCTCATACAGCAATGCAATCACCACACCTACCCAGGAGAAGTCACCGGTGACTTATGCTACACCTGTCGCCGCTACAGACGAGGAGCTTGAGAAGGGAGAAGGAGGTCAAGGAGAGGAACATGCACACTGGCAGCCTGGCTTTTTCGCACAGTTTCCCTGGCTAGGCATCGGAGCTCTCGGTGGTGTCCTTGCATGCTTGATAGCTGCAGTCGTGGTACTTGTGTGCTCAAACCACAAGACGCAGACGAGAACGGCACATCATCGGCCATGGCCAAAAGCTGTTGCTCCCAACGTCCTCATCTCGATATTCAACAGCGTGGCAAATATCTGCTTCGGAATTGCAATCAGTAAGCACTTCTCTAAAACCTCAACAAAGTTCCTCTGCTTACGAGCTTCTAGGTAATGGCATAGCTATCGCATGGTGGCGGAGAGCGCTCAAGGGAGGTACCATTAAGGACCTCAACAGATCTTGGCAATTCAGCAGCAGTGTCAAGGAGATTGCTTTAGCAGGAAAAGCATTCAACATCATTGCGCTGACTGCTCTCGTGACGAAAATGACTTTGATCGACTCGACGCTCCTTCAAAAAGCCATTGGCACCTACACTCAGACTGATCTAATCGGTCTGCGTCACAACGTTACCTGGGGTTTCATCAACGAGACCTTTCCTAGCACCGGTGCTGGATACAGCACAACTGAGGCCGGATCGGGCTTGCAGCCTTGGTTCAATCAGGACCTTCTGATTTGGCAGGTCGGCGGAGGTATCTTCCCAAACCAGTTCACAACTTACGACCATGAGAACGGTGAAGTCAAGAATCCGATCACCAGGAAGGTTAAGACCGCTCCAGAAATTGAGAGAGCCACTATGTACCTGAACCTCGCTGGTGCCGGCTTCGGAATCTATTGTGCCGATCAGGACTACACCAAGACCGCGATTGACGTGTCTGAGCTCCTGTACCCAGAGTACGACATCGAGACTGGACTGCTGTACACCCCAAACGCTACAAATTTCACACTCTTCAACCAGCAGCTGTACGGATTGAACTTCTCCGTTCACACAGGTGTTCCAGGCAGCGTCCCAGATGGACCAGATGCTTGGATGAACAACACGGACTACATCTTGATGGACGTGCTCTCCAGTGAGGCATCCGATAAGAAGAACGAGAACGGGTCGTACACGTGCCCTGGCACATTGTACCGACAGACCTGTCGTTTACGACCGGCTGTCGTTAGCTATCCTGTCCAATTGACTCAGCGTGGTACAGTGTCATCCATGACTGCCACACTCGCTACCGACCAGAACCAGACACTGTTCTACGACTACAATCAGACTGGAAGCCAGCAGAATTATCACGAGATTGTGCGGTACCAGGACATCAAGGACATCGAAAATGGCATCCAGGTCTATGCTGGCGGCGCCACAACGTATGGAAACAACACTCTGGGCGGATTGGCCTATGGTCTCAACGCATACCTGGGAGGTTACAGTTGGGTGAAGCGAGACACAAACGGTTTCGGCTTCTTACTTAATGCCACTGGAAGCGCTCAGGGCTACCTCAACAACCTGCCTGATGTGAACACGTCTGGTTGCGCCTTCCAATATGGCTACCCTCTCAGCGGTGGCAATGACCTTGTTGGATCGTCTGCGTCGAGCGGAGCAGCATCTGGCAACGCTCACTCCGCCTACGTCGACCCTGGGGTTCTTGGAAGCATCAATTCTATCATGTTTGCTCTTGCCTCTGATGTTTCCGGCATGGACCCAAACAACAACTACGATCCAACCTACAATGGCTTTGACTCCCGAATCTGGATGGACACAATCCACTACAAATCGAACTACTGGTATATGGGTGGTGCAATCGCCTCGACGATCATCTGCATTCTGTGTGTTCTACCTTCGTACTGGGGCTTCTGGCAATTGGGCCGCAAGGTCACTCTTGGGCCATTCGAAATTGCAGCGGCCTTCCGAGCACCCAACCTCAATCATCCTACTGCTGCGAATGCACCAGTCGACAAGCTAATTGAAGAAGTCGGCGACAGGCGGGTTCAGTTCGGACACATCGTGAGTGGCAATGATGCAGGTCGCATTGGTGTTGCTGAGCCGGAATTTGTTGAACGAGTGAAACCAAAGATTGGTGTTGCTGGCGAGGAAATCAAAGGCAGATTCTCGCAAGCCTTTGGAAAGAAGCGATAGACGACTGAGCGATTTATGATACCCAGACTTGACGATACGAATTTTAATGATTTATGGACAGCAGAAAGCGTGCTTTCTTGCCCCAGCACGCTCATCACGTTTTTCTCCACGCCTCTGGTCAACAGTTATTGCGATGGCATCCCTGCATTGCATTTATGGCGCCTCGTGGCCAGGACGGGATGTATGTCGAGACTTCATGCACTTTGATATGTTCGTATCGGTCTAGACTTAGAGGAGACGGCGAATATTGTCATTCCGTCGCACTTCCCTTCGTCGCGGTTGTGACGATGGCGACTTCCCTCAGTGTCTCGGTACCGACCTTGCAGGGCGACCACGATGCCGCTGCTGTGATGCTTGCACATTTCGAAGCTACTCGGCACCTGACGGCAGCACCGGTGTTGAGAGTCGGACAAGACGAAACATTTAACACTTATCATAGCTCACGACTTACTACGCTCTTGCTGCTCTACGGCCACGAACACCTATTTAATGTCGCATGGCGCACGATGAACAACCTGAGATTGCCATCGTTGGCGGCGGAATCGCTGGACTCGGATTGGCGATAGGACTTCTTTCTCGAGGCATCAAGCCGACAATCTACGAACGAACACCGGTGCTTCGCGAAATTGGTGCTGCTATCGGGTTCTCAAAGGCAGGAGAATGGGCCATGGGCGTACTGGATCCAAGGCTGCCTCAGTTGTTCAAGTCAATCATGACCGTCACGAAAGGTGCTAGTATGACCTGGGTCGATGGCCAGACAGATAAGACCACTTGGGTTCGACCTCCACAATGCAAAGTGGTGAATACTTGTCATCGAGTACCACTGGTTGATGGCATGGCGAAGCTTATACCGCCAGAAGTATTCAGATACAACAAGAAGCTCGTGTCGATTGTGGATGACCCTGCAAATGCGAAAGTCCAGCTCAAGTTCTCGGATGGCACGATAGCAACAGCCGACATTGTTATCGGCTGCGATGGTGTCAAGTCTGCTGTAAAGAGGCTGCTCTTTGGAGATGCTAGTGCAGCAACCTACTCAGGCAAATACGCATTCCGTGCACTTCTACCACTGGACAAAGCCAAAGCAATCATGGGTGACGGAAAGGCGACGAACCAAGTCATACATATTGGTCCAGACAGCCACATATTCTCCTGCAACATCGGCGACAGATACCTCAATATTGTAGCATACCGCACAGATCTCGCACCGTGGCCTGATCCTGAGAAGGTCACGGCCACAACTACCAAAGCCGATGCGATGGCCGGTTTCGAAACTTTCCCGACGATCAGAAAAATCATTGAAATGTTGCCCGACGAGCTCGAGAGATGGGGAATCTTCGACACTGTTGAGAAGCCTCCACGCTCGTACACGAAAGGACGAGTCTGTATAGCTGGAGATGCGGCACATGCCATGGGTCCGTATATGGGGACTGGGGCCGGACTTGCAATCGAAGACGCCGCTGTACTCGCAACTCTGATTGGGAAGGTGGTCAAGGATTCAAAGTCAGTGTCCCGCAACAACGACCAATCGGTCCTTCTGCGTGCTGCTCTACAGGCTTATAACGACACGCGTATGCCACGGACCAGATGGGTGGCGGCTAATGCCCGCCTTGTTGGAGAGATGCTTGAATGGCAGAATCCTGAAGTCGGCAAGGACTACGAGAAGATGGCTCATGAGGTAGAATGGCGAGTCGACACCAACTGGAACTTCGATGTCGGCGCTATGCTTGCTGAAGCCGAGCAGCACTATTTGATGAAGTCGAGAGCGATGTTGCCGTCAGCGAGACTGTAGATTGCTGGGAGATGGAGGTATGCTGTGATCATTAAGTCGTCATCGAATTGACATCTACATAGTAAAATTACACCTGAGCACTATCACAGCGGCTCCTCTCTCTCATGCTCTCATGCTTCGCCTGGTATCGAGCACCGACACAACAAACGAAAATTCGCTCACATACGTCAACATACGAACCTGACCCTTCCTCGTCACTCAATACAACTGCACATCCATCGCATAAGGAACCGGCAACTCACTCCCAAAAACCTTCATAGGAAAAATCCCCACAATATGACACTTGAACACATAATCCTGCATCGACCCTCTCATCACCATCGCCATATTCGGATCGCGACTAAACCTCGCCATGAAAGGCCGTACCAGCATATCCCCATTCTTCAATTTCGGTCCAATATATTCCAACACGGGTATATACTCCTTCTGATTCGCAAGATCAGCCTGACACATTCCCATCGGGATCTGTAATTTCATGACCGTCCCATCTAAAGAATCTATAGTTCCGAATACTGAGAGGCAGACTTTCTTCCCATCTTCTTCGGGGAATTCTACTGAAGGTGGAAAATTTGTTTCGTGGGATGGTTCCGGATTGAAAACCCAGCTTTCTCCGATTGAGGAGAATCGACGACTGAATCGTTGGGCTACGGATTCTCGTCGTCCTGTTACGCTGTCGGTGGGAGATTCTGGGCCATTTTCATTCTCGTCCTCGGGTGATGGGCCGGGAATTTTTGATTGTCGTTTTTCTCCGGCGAAGGACCAGCCTGGTACCCATGAGAATCTTTTGCTGAATCTTGAGGCTGAGTTGGGACGGTTTTCGTTTAGGTCCTCTTGGCTTGCGCCCGCAAGTTCTGAAGCTTCTGAGATTCTTCTAAGTTGGGTTGGTGCGAGAGGTTGTGTTGGTGAGCTTGGGATGTCATCGTTTCGGATGTTT
Source organism: Pseudocercospora fuligena (assembly GCA_014298035.1). Classification (NCBI taxonomy): domain Eukaryota; kingdom Fungi; phylum Ascomycota; class Dothideomycetes; order Mycosphaerellales; family Mycosphaerellaceae; genus Pseudocercospora; species Pseudocercospora fuligena. Next base: position 35,097 of record JABCIY010000098.1, on the reverse strand, counting down.
GCTGATGTTGAGGATCGGAACTTTTGCTGACTGGGCGGTGTCCATGGGTTCGGCGACGTGTATCTTCGTGGTGGTGCGATGTCCATTGTGCTTATGGATGATGTCTTCGAACAACGAGCGGGATGAATATTCTAGCAGGTGACGTTGGACGTGAAATGCGGACTGAAGAGAACGCGGCACAGAGGAGAACAAGACTCATTTACCTCTATGGACTGATGGTAGATGTGGCAAGGCATTGGGTAGCCGTTGGCATGAGATCGGGTCGTGTGAGACATGGGGTGCACTGAGACACTTTCAGCCAGGCCCGTTTGCGTACCAGATATTCTTGACTTTGGCTGTCCGGTAGCAGTCACGATTGGTCGACTCCATCGACAATCACATCAGCGACAGGCACGTGGAAGCCATTAGCGCTTCAGCTCCGCGTGTTTGTCTTCACTTGTCCGCAATTGTCAAGCGAAAGTGTCCAAGATGGTATGGTCGATGTTGCCAAGTCAGCTCTTCTCGGCGATGCCGTTACAGCCGATGACGACCAATGAACCAGCTTTACCAACCACTTCTCCATCGGAGTGTCTACCGCAGCCGTACTGTTCGCGAGGAATTGTGGTTCCTGATAGCATTGAGAACTCTCATCTCAACTTGGTTCGCATCTTCTTACGACCATTCGCTACACCTCGAACATGTTTGTGATGCATCCAGATGAGCAAAGGGTCTTCCGAGGCGTCCTCCGAAACAGAACCTGCATATATCGATGAAGCCGACCATTCAGTGGAATTCTGATACTGGAAACGAGGAGAAGAGGATGGGTTTGGAGATGGACTAATGACTTACCTAAGCTGAAGTCCGCCAAAATGATCTGCAGTAGGGATCTTCTGACAGCGGCTTCTCGCATAAAATCTGAATGTGCCAATCTGAAACCTCGATGCAAGCGCAAGAGCGAACGAAGTCTCTCATGAAGAGACTTCTCAAGGGCGAAGATTGAGTTGGAAGATCACCTCGTCCAGGAGAGTGCTTCAGAACCATCGTGTCAACGACATTCGAGCAAGTCCGAGGCAGTCCAGATGGAGTTCCAATATGCCATTGCTGTATTGCAGACAAGCCTTCGCTTATGCAATATATCTCTCACATCCATGTGAGTGCCCGGTCAATCGCATACGCCGGAGCAATATGGTATTGTTCCATTCATCTCGCGTAGCATCCGGAAACCAGGTCAGTATCAAGCAATGCACGAGCATATAAGCATTTCTCTTGTAACGATGCTTCGACTTTCACAAGCACTTTCTCTTCGTGCTTGACCTCTTCTTTTCTCATTTTCCATCGTGCCACTCTTTTCACGATGAAATTCTCCCTCCTTCCCCTCGCCGCAGCAGCAGGCTCTGCCGCAGCAGGAACAGTAAAATACGCAGGCATCAACATCGCCGGTCTCGACTTCGGCACCTCCACAGATGGCAGCTGCACAACAACCAACGCCGTAGACCCAGGCACCACCGGAATTTCCCAAATGCAACACTTCGTCTCCAACGATGGCCTTAACGTTTTCCGCTTACCCGTAAGCTGGCAATACCTCTTGAACAACAACCTAGGCGGAACCCTCGATTCCACAAATTTTGGAACCTACAATAGACTCGTCCAAGGCTGTCTCTCTTCAGGCGCAGAAATGTGTATAATCGATATCCACAACTACGCACGTTGGAATGGACAAATCGTTGGACAGGGAGGACCTTCAAACACAGACTTCGCATCTCTCTGGTCTCAACTCGCAACAAAATACCTCCATAACCCAAAAGTCGCGTTCGGGATCATGAATGAACCGCATGATGTAGAGATCTCCACATGGGCAACAACAGTAAGTGAATCAAGCCCTCGCCTGCACACTCCACCTCTTGTCCTCCTTTACTAATACCACTTAGGTCCAAGAAGCCGTCCACGCAATCCGTAAAACAGGATGCTCATGGCATACGCATAAAATCCTTCTCCCTGGAAATGATTGGACGCATGCTACGACTTTCATCTCCGATGGTTCAGCCTCCGCACTCTCCAACATCACCAACCTCGACGGAACGACCAACTCCCTTATTTTCGATGTCCATGCCTACCTCGACTCCGACGGAAGCGGAACATCAACTTCCTGCTCAACAGATAACTCCGAAGCCTTCTCGACATTAGGTGATTGGTTGAGGACGAATAAGCGCAAGGCGTTTTTGACGGAGACGGGTGGTGGAGCGAGTGATAGTTCGTGTTTGGAGAAGTTATGTGCGCAGTTTGATACTTTGAATGAATATTCTGATGTTTATCTTGGATGGGTCGGTTGGGCTGCTGGGATGTTTGATTCGAGTTATGCGTTGACTGAGACGCCGAGTGGAAGTGCGGGGGCTTACACGGATCAGGAACTGGTGAAGCAGTGTATTGTTGGGAAATTTAAGAATTCGACTGGTTAGGAGATGGGAGAGAGGGACTGTTTGGTATAGCCTCTTGATGATGGCTGTGCGATTTTGATTGTTTACTATTATACAAGTGGATCAGCCATTCAAGAGACCCAAAGCCATATCCAGTTTTACCAAATGAACACCTAGTGGAGCGCCAACGCTTTCTGCCAAACTTCTTGTTCATCGCTCATCATCATGTTTTCATTTCCAATCTCCAACGAGTGTTCATCATCCTGATTGATCAAAGAAAGTCGACCCTCCTAGACCTCAACAGCTGCTGGAGCCTCTGCGATCTCTTCAGCGACCGGAACCTCAGTCGTCGGCTCCGGTACTGCAGTAGCTTGATCGCCAGCAGCAGCCGGCTTCGTCTCAGGCTTCAGACCAAGCTTCTTCAGGCGTTGCTTCTCAGCCCAATCACGGCTTGCTTGACGACCTCGCTCAGCAGCAGCAGCGCGAGCTTTCTTTGCTGCCTCTTCCTTCTCTCGCTTCTCCTTCTCAGCATTTGACTTGGCTTGCGCTACACGGTTGAAGACCTCCTTTCCCTTCGCAGTGCCGTTTGTCTTTTGAGCTGTAGCTGGTGGGTTTGGCTTTGGAGCCAATGATGTGCGAGGCTTGTCGAGTGTGCCCATCACAGTAGATGGTCGCTTTGTGACACTCAGAGACTTTGCAGCCTTCGGTGGCACTCCGGACACTGGCCGGGTCTTGGAAGAAGATGAAGTGTTTGTGGAGCTGGTCAGCTTTGGTGCCACTTTGGCCGGAACATCAGGCTTCTTGGTAGTGATTGGGGCTTTATTCATTGCCAGTCGAGTTGTCGCAACGCTGTGAGGCCGCTTGCTGCTCGTAGTCGCCACAGGCTGGCCGTTCATAATCGATTCCCGAGCCTTGCTAGTGCTGGTCTGGCGAACAGGTGGAGGCGGCCTTTTAGTGAATGATGGAGCTGGACGGGCTTTGAATGTCTTCTTCGCTGTAGACTCCTCCGCTTCCTTCTGCATTCGTGCCTCTTTGGCTGCCTTGAGCTTCGCTGCTATGGCCTCTCCTGGTAGCTGGAAAGTACTCTTGGTTGGAGCTTTAGTTGACTTCGGTGGGGGTGGAGGCGTTGGGAATTGTAAAGACATAGGCCGAGGTTTGCTATGGGGAATGTTGACTTCCTTCTTCTCGACATTGATGTCTTCATCATGGCTTCCTGGATTGGACCTCGCGCTGGACGTACTCGTAACGCGCTTCGCTGTGGATTGAGATAGCTGAGATTGCGCGATAGATTGCCTAGCGCTTGACTGTCGCGGACGTCCTAAAGCAGGTACTTTGGCTGCATCTTTCGGACCATGCGCAAGTGAGATTCGTGCCTGGCTTGCTTTCGTCGTTCTCACAACTGGCGTTACTTTCCTGGTCTTTGGCTTTTCAGGTGAAGTCTGGACCTCGGGCACTTCTGAGTTGATCCTCTCGACTTCATCCTCCAGCGCGTCCATGGCAGATATCGCGTCCGTTGGTGCGGGTGAAGTTGGTTTCGCAATAATTTGGGGAGGTGTAGACGCGCTCAATGCCGCGGCTTCAAGCTCGTCGTAGGTCGGATCTGGAACAGGGATGACAGGGATGTTGACTCGCTCAGATCTTGGTGGTGTCGAAGCATCCACGACAGCCTTTTCCAATTGATCGTACATCGGTACCTTGTCTGTGGTCGCAATTGCCGAATCTGCTTCAATGCTTTCAGATCGTAAGGGCCAGTCTTCTTGGGACGATGAATTAGAAGAGCAGAGGACATCTGTGTCGACACCGTTGCTGCTCATTCTCTGTACTGGAGAAATGACACCCTTTGCGTGCTCAGCGCTGTCATCAACGCCGACTTTCCATCGCGATGGCGACTTCACAGGCACGCTGCCTTTGAGTTGTTGAACATGGGTTGGCATAGAGAATGGATCGTCCAGTGCCGGCGCGGCAGCTGGGGTGCGGACGTCCACGATGTCGGTCGCAGGCTGTAGATTTCTCTGAATGGCTGTCCGTGTCTCTATCGCCGTTTGCTCAGTGGTATCAGATTCCTTGCTGACAATCTTCTTCTCCTCAATCAGTGACTTCGGCTCGGCTGGACCTAGATCTGGGGCTTGGCTTCTCAACTGCGATCGAGTGAGTCGCACTGCGTTTGACGGAGGTGTGCTCGGTCTTGTGTCTTGAAGTTGTTGTTGCGATGCATCCACTATTCGGACTCCTGCATTAGCGTCCTGTGATTCCAAGGGGACCGCAAACGACGAGCACCAATTTTACTCACACTTTGATATGTCGTTACTTAGCTCTTCTGATGCAGCTCTACTCGCTGGAGAAGGTTGCGATTCAAGTTCGTCCAGTATAATGTCCTCATCTCGGTCTGCGTCTGCTGCAGAGCTAGTGCTGGCATCTAGAGCAGCTTTGTTTTCCTTCTTGCCCTTACGCCCCTTCTTCCCTCCCTTCTTTGACTTAGGAGCACTCTTGACCTCCGCATCCTCTAGCTCGGCCTTGCTGCCGGCGCTGTTGATGCTGACTTCTCCAAGTGGTGTGCGCTCCTTGTCTATTGGCACTTCAACAACTTTTGCGAGATCCTCGCCTGGCAGTTCAAGCACGGCATCTTCGTCGACACGGAGTTTCTCGGCAACTTCAGCGGCTTTTGCGCGTGTCATGCGACCCATTTTGCTGTATATCCAAGATGCCTGTACAATGTTCTTGCGGTAAATCGAGCGCTACGTACTAGCGCTATTCGTGATAGACTCGAGAAGTGAGGGCATGCAGTCGTATTGCGAATTTATGCTATGGCGCTCGCGGTCGCGATAGCTTATGTCCTGTGCGATGCTCGTATCCAAGATGTACGCTATAGCTGCTGTGTGGTCTGCGCTGAAGGTCAGTGAGTTTCGAATGTCGATGCGACGCGGAGTGTTTGTTTGTTTCCAAATAAAGCTAGCGCGAGATCTGTGTTGTCATGCGGCAGTCGCGAACTCTGTCCTCGCCAAGATGATCCTTTCATCAAAGCTTCCTGGCTCCAGTCTGCTGCTGAGGCTACATGACATCTGCACAATCCATCTTATTGTGCATTAGAGTGGTGAAACTCCAGACATGCCATACATCAGCTCATAATGCTCTCATCCAATCCATGTCGCCCACTTCCTAACCACTTCATCCCTGTTCAATTCCTCCAAATCCTCGCTCCTCAAACAAACAGCAGCAACCACACCACCCTCCCTATCGCTAGGCAAAAGATAACACAAACCCTCCCAAGCCTCAAAACACGGTCTTCTCACACTTTCAGCTTTTCCCAAGTGACCTCCAAAATCAAAATCCCACATCTTCTCTTTCGCCCACGCAGACATTTTAAGATCGAACGACGAAACTTTCGGCCTTGAAGCAACAGACGCAGTCTTGTGCTGTTTTCGATCCTCCTGCAGCTGATCTCGAAGATAATTATTCGCCAACTGAGCGCGATACGCGATATCCTCCTTACTAATCTCTTCTCTGAGCTTCGAAGCAATGTGTCCGATACTCGAATCAATGACTTCTTTCATAAACAATGTACTTTCGACTTTGAAAACACAATTTCCATTGTATGAGATAGGCAGACCGAAATGTTTGCGTACATCGACTTGTCGTTCGAAAGTGGTTTGGAGTGATCGGAGACTACCTCCAGACACGCGTTCCGAACGAGCTCGTGTTATAGCTTGCCATAGGAATGCGCTTAGCACATCATCTGTCGTGACGTATGATGATCTGGGAGCAAGAGTTGCCATGGCTTCGGCTTTGAGTTTCTCGATCGAGGATGCAGGGAATGAGATGTAGGACCACGAGGATTCGCTTATGTCGTATTCCTTCTTGCCTTTCTTGTCGTCACGTTCTTTCCAGGGTCTCCAAGATCGTAGAAACATTTTGTCGTCCTCTGTTGATCTCGCGTTCCCTCTAGCGATCTCTCCAGCTTCAAAATCGGCTCCTCTACAGGCTTTGGCGAAGAAGCCGATCATTTGAGACATTGTTCTGATGTCCATGCAATTATGTTGGGTGGAAATCACGAGGAGAAGCCCGCCTTCCACGAAATTGAGTTGTGTTGAGAAAACTTCCGCTATACTCTTGTCCTTCTCGGAGGGTAAGGTACTCTTGCTTGCGATGAGGGATTCATCTAAGTGCCTGAATGGGAAACCATTTTCTTTCATGTCCTGATAACTTGGCAATCCAATGTGTAGATCACTGACCACAACTTTCGGTGCTTCTGCGATTGGCACGATCTTGTACACCCCATCTTCGCCCCGAATGATTTGTCCAGAGATCCAAGGAAAGGTTTTGGAGAATCGTTCAAGTCCAGTCTGGATGTGCTTCACGACATTATCCTGTGTTCATGGAGTCGTTTCAGAAAGCGGAAAGCAGAAGCAGAGTTGAGTGTATAACCTGCTGAGCCGAGGATTCTGGCCTTGGATGTCGAGTGGAATGTCCATGGTTGGTGTAAAAGCAATTGCTGAGCTTCTGTAAATCTGTAGTCGTTGCAAGTATGAGTTGCATCGAACACTAAGCTCGATTGCGATTATCTCCGAGCGGTTTACCGATTTCGGAACGTTTCTGGAGCACTAGGCAGTTGGGTGGAAGTTGAAAACTTCTGAGTCAATGTGACTGGTGGCATCATGAGTCTTGGAATTTCAAAGTCATACTCCACGAGAGACGAAAGGAGTATGCTGCGACAGTGAAGTGAGACTGGAAGGAAGACCATTTTGTTGAAGTACTACACCTTATTTCATGCCAAGGCTGGAATACTTTCAGTACTATCGAGTCGTAATCATGCATCTGTCATTCAGTGGTTTGGTTGCCTCGCACCAAGGACCTCCCTCACTTGCTATCCGGTGCAACTACATTCTCACGGGGTAGCCTGCCTGTTGTCGCGCTGCAGCTGCAGCATTGAACGGCTGCCTCTGAATCTGTGTAATCTTCGCAGAGTCAAATGGCTCATTTGCTGGAGGCGGCTTTGCTGGCAAAGATGACGGCGCACCCCATTTTGCGAGGATGCTTTGATTCTGCGCAGCTGGGTTTGCGCTCGGCGATGTCGAAGGCGGCTGCATGTTAGGCAACGGCTGCATCGACCCAGGCTTCGGTGGTAGCGGTACATTCGGAGATGGTTGTCTCGGAAAGACGGGCCCGTGAGGCAGCGGGTGGGTAAGAGGCTGACCTGGCATCCTATGCTGTGGCGTCTGAGGTTGGCTCTGGTGTGGCGATGGGAAGCTTGAGCCTTGTGATTGCGCAGAACTGTGTCGTGAAAGCTGTGGAGGCTGAGCTGGCATTGGCTGGCTGAACCCGACTTGAGCAACCGGAGAGCCATAGGGACTGAATGACCTTGCATCTGCTTGGCCAGGAACGAAGGCTTGGCTTTGTGGATTGAAGTTCTTGCCTTTATAGCTACCAGGCAGCGGATGCTCGTTCTTGTTCGGAGGCCTGCCAATAGTCTGACTTGGTAGCTGTCCAAAAGCATAAGGCTGCGCGGGATCTAGCGTCTGCGATGTCGGGGAGGAATGAACATTGACAGGACCAACTTGTCCATATCCGTATCCAGGCTGTGCTGCCTGAGTTGGCATCGAGTATTGCTGCTGCGGCTGCCAGCCCTGTTGCGGAGCGTAGTACTGCTGAGAGTAGCCTTGAGAGTAGTTCTGGCCATAGCCCAAATTGGTCGTTTGTGGTGACATCGTGCTTTGAAATGACATGTTACGCTGAAAGTCGGCCGACAGGTCGTAAGCGCCGGTTTGCGACTGAGCCCAAGCTTGAGTAGGATCGACGTAGTTGTAAGGCTGTTGAGCCCAAGCGCTGTTAGCATGACCCTGCATCGGTGTCGATTGATAGCTCGCTCCTTGGGTCGGCTGCCCATAAGGCATCGCGTATTGGTTCGGCGCAGACTCCGTAGAAGGGTAGCCGTAAGGTGGAGTTGCAATGCCTTCGCTGCCAAAGGACGTATTGTAGTAGTTACTGTAAGCCGAGCGAGCCTCAAAGCCGTCGTCGTTGTCTTCCCTGGCCTTCTTCTTGCTCTTCTTCCCAGTGGCGGAGCTTGATCTTGAGTCCTGCTTTTCCTTGGGTGTTTCTGGCGAGTCTGTTGGTTTTGCGGAGCCCATGATACGTAACCTAGCTGCTTCATATCGCGCCTCTCTCTCCTCTCGCGTCACTGGCGCTTTCTTCTTCTCATCACCACTATCGCCAGCTTCAGATGCACTCTTCGATGGCAGGTTCGAACCATTTGCGATGGCCGGTCCATCAACGCCGCGTCGCAAGATCTTCATTGCAGGCGCGGTGGGTGGTGGTGTGCTTGCCGCGGTGGACGGAGCAGTAACCCCCGTGAGCGGTGGTGGTATACGACAATTTGGTGTCTTGTACAGTCGCACGGCTGAATTGGGACAAGTCGCGTCCTCAATGTGATGCGCAAGCATATAGTAGTCGGCCATCTTGTGAGCCAACAACCGATAGAATGAATGGCATTGTGGTAAGATGAGCGACGACTCCTTGTTGTCTTTCACAAAGTCGATGACATCCTGCTCCAATTTCAGGACCCATACACGATCTCGCGGATTTTCCAAAGCCTCGAGCAACTTAGGATCGGGCGGGAAATCAACACTCGGATTCGATGTAGGAGCGCCTCGCGCGGGACTAGGCACTGCACCGATTCCAGGACCTTGCGGGGGAACATAAAGCACGCCTCTGGTCGCCGCAGCAAAAGTCGGTGGAGGTCCACCACGCCTTGACGGTTCCATAGCAGAGATCTCGCGAAGCTGGTCTCGGAACGCCCTCACGCCATCATCTGAGCCTACACGAGATGGCATGCCCGAGCCTGATGCTGAATACATGTCTTCTTCCTCGGCTGCCTTGACACTGGCACTGTCGTCTGGGCGGAGAGATTCCTTCTCATCCAAGGCAAAGGTCGTGCCAGAAGCGACACTCTTGCCGTCCACACTAGGCGGCTTGTTGGAGTCGCTAGAGGATGAAACTTGAGTGCCAGCATCGTCAGAGGCTGCAGGGACCAAGTAGCCATCCGGCGCAGGTGGTTCTGCTCGACTTGGAGCAGAGTCCACAATCTGAACACGGACTTCTGGGCCATTCGAACTGTGATTAAGGGTATCTTTTGTATCTTTCGACTGAAGCTGAATCAACTTTTTCGGCTTGGGCACCGCAACTGCGGGCTGAGCGGTTCCATTTGAAGGAGTGACAATAGTATCGCCGGCTCGCGGCGTAGAAGTTACATCTTGTTTCTGATTGTTATGCGAGTTTGTGTTCAGATTCTGGAGAGCATTTGGAGGCTTGATGCCAGCAGCAGCGATCTGTACACGAGTCAGCCCTTGATGCAGCGCGAATTTTGGCGCTTATTGATGACGCACCTTTGCAAAAGACAGCCTCTCTTTCTTGATGTCGACTGAGGCCGATGCTGGGGTGGTACTGTGTGCCATGATGCCAAATACAGCGGATTCCAGAACTGAAGCGTAGGAAGTCGGACGAGAGGGCAAGGACAGTCCGAGAGCCGCTGCTTCCTGAGGTCGGGCGAGCGCAGTGCTGCCACACGGTAGGTTGTATGCGTTGATCAAATATGAGATCTACCGAAGACGACTCAGGAAACTGGCGGCTCAAGGAAAATAGTCAAGTCCAGGGCCAGGAGATTGGACATTGTGCAGCGCGCACATGGAGCCTGAATTGCTTGCTGTGGGTGCGGAGCGGAGAGCACTGGTGGAGGCCGGAGCGGTGTTCGCAGACGCCGCTGCGAGAAGTGCGCTCTGCAGAAGCGCCGGTAACGTTACGGTCGTCGAATATGCGCTGCCTTGCGCGCACGTCGGTGGGTGACGATGTTGGCAGTGAAGTCGACGTGTGCTGGCGGCTTTCTTTGAAGAAGCGCACTTGCTTTGCTTGGCAGCGGATCTGAGGATCGGCCCGCGTAGATCCACTTCACTAAGATTGATCAAAGTATATCGCAGGGCAGGCACATTTCATCAACAACAAACATCAATTGCATAGCCGACTCGACATTGCCACTGCATCACCGACTCGTGTGAGGTCCGCAATGAACAGATACCGAGTTGGCGGACCTTCCAAGGCGACCGCAACGACGCTCTGCCAGAAATGTCTGAAACGAGTAAGTTCTTCTCAGAGTCCTCGTTGACATTTCCCTAACAGATATCAGGGTCACTACACTTATGAATGCACGGCTGCTCAGCAAGAAAGGCCGTACATCTCGCGTCCGTCCAGAAGTCAGCAATTGAGCAACCCAAAGCTGGCACCAAAGCTATCAGCGACTCTGCCTCCGCCTGAAACCAAACCTGCTGCAAAACCAGATGCAAAGTGAGTATGTATCGACCTCCAAGCCAAACAGTTGTCTGACGACCATTCAGGAAATCAGTAAGCAAGTCTGAAGAAAGGCGAGAGCCACCTCGAGATCGCAAACGTTCAAGACGCGACACCATCGACTCTCCTGAACGGAAGCGTAGAAGGTCTATTTCATCTTATTCTTCCGACTCTGTTTCCACGATATCTACTGGTCGCTCTCATTCTAGGTCCCCCTCCCCGCCTCCAAGAAGACATTCAGATCGTTATGACAGATCGCAGGGACAAGAGCGGCGAGTTGGTCGCAGGCAATCCAGTTTCGATGACAGAACCAAACCTCGCACCGAAGACCGTTCCAGAGGTGACCAAAGACACGGTCACTCCTCGCCTAGCAATCGTCGCTCACGAAATGATCCGTCTTTAAGGAGGAGTCGGAGTCGTAGCCCTCCTCGTGGAAACTCCGATCAAGGCACTCAAAGGCGATCACGCTCCCGCTCTCCGTATCGAGGTCAGGCTGCTCCAAGCAGCAGACCTCCAGCGTCAGCCGCTCCGCCACGGCAAGCTCGAGAGCGAAGTCTCAGTCCATATTCTCAACGGGTCGCCATGACGAGAGCCATGAATTCCACTTAGATTTGCAATGATCTCAATTCGGAAGTACTGCACACGACCAAAGTACCAATCCAGCGGATCAAGTCGATCAACATAGTTTCAAAACTGTGCTATGTGTCAACCTTTGGGCGACAACAGTCACGGCAGCAGGAATGTTCCAACACCCTGCCACCTGTTTCATGAGAACGGCAATGAGGCACGCGACCGGGGGAAAATAATGGTAACAAAAGTTGTGCACGGTCCCCCGTCTCTTGCATCATGCGAACGCTGGAGAGTTACCATGGAACGTCAAAACGGTATCTGCCAAGGAAGCTTCTATGCGAGCAACTGCGAGTTCAAAGAGGCGAAAGTAGAGCTTTGTCTTGTTTACACCATGGGAAATCGTTTGCTCATGTACACGATGCCGTTGCCATCACTTCCTCTGGTACTCAGCCGTAGCGACCACAAATTGGGAAGGCAATCTGCACACCTGCAGACGCAGCCGCAGGGCTGTTCTGCAGCATGGCAATTCGATGCAGAAGCGAATCCGGTCGACATCGCATTGCATAGTGTCTATGCGCACGCCAGGATCGGCAAGTTGTCCGTCAGAGATAGGATGATAAGCATGCGACAATTCATCTTTCCGGCTGCATTCACATGTCAGTAGCTGCAGAACTCTGCCCTCGAGAAATTTCATGTGAATTGCAGGGACACTCTCATGCATTCGCGCGAGGGCACAACATGCTGTGCTTCGTCTCAGCTGCAGATGTTGCGCCTTTCACCTACCCTTGTCCTACCCTAGGTCGTCGATGGAGCCCAGAACCCAAACTTTCAGATCTGTGCGTTCGTATACCCTTACCTGTTGCATCTGAGAGCCCCATGATGGTTCCGCGACACCTTCTACAGCTGACAAAGTCTTCGCGTTCTTCACTTCTTCCTTACTTGAAACCGTGACCAAACCCTCGGCCATTTGCCTTCTAGATCATGCACGGCCCCCACTCTAAAGTGGAATCCACACGACAAGCAACAGCAAGAAAAAGTTCATGCTTGCTTGCCACGCTGTAGCTTGAAGATCCCACGCTCCATAGAAGAGGAGACAAAATTTAGCCGAATTGAGAAGGGTGTGTTGTACTGCAGTAGTGTGCAGTCGGCATACAGCATTCGTCACAGACGGCATTTCTCTAGTTCAGCCTCAAGTGTCGGCTCCAACAGAACTCAAAGAGCTGACTTATCTCGTATGGTTGAGGAAACCAGCCACCGCTTTGCCTGTTGTGAGCTTCGCGGAGAAGACAGCGTTGTTCGGGATGCGATGTTCGGTTACACGCGGTGCCTTATACTTCTGCTGGTAGGGCGGTTGAGAACGCTCGAGCGCTTTTGATTAGCTAGCCTTCCATGCATGCAGTAGAAGTGGGCTGCAGGATGCAAGTAGGCGGAGAAGACCGAATATTTCGTGTGCTTTCTTCACAGGGTAGTGAAAGACCCTCGGAGGAGCACCGAGCAGTTGCGGAATCTGGGCTAGGTAGAAATTTCTTCCTAGCCACATCCTCGTCGACATTGCGAATGCAGTCCACTTGGCAGATGAAGTGTATGCATCCTTCGGTCCAGGAAACGTCGGAAGATTCCTGCAACTTCTCCGCTTTGATGCTGTAGTAGTAGAACAGATGGAGATGAAGTTCCATGGCCAAAGGAGGAAAGAATTGGATAATGCGAAACTGGCTTTGGGGTGCGTTTACCTGTAGTCGGTATTCTCGTTCCTATAGGTCTCAAACTAACCCTCTTTTCAAAAACCTATTCGTTTACCTTCTAAACCGGTTTAAATAGTCGGAATAGGTATACCTAAGCTACGTATAGGCCTATAAGTATTGTCCGAGCGCGGTATATCTAGATAGGTAGGTAATAGAAGTAGATTTCTAGATCTACTTAAAATCGAGGATTTTACTACTATTCTTAGTACTAGCGTATTTATCTCGTATCTCGTACCTTATCGCGTCTCTTATATACCTATATACTACTACTATTTAACTCCTAGCTCTTTATATTAATATAGATAATATAGTCGCTTTTATAATCGTAATTAGCGCGATTACTAGCGCTATACTCGCTATTTCCGCTACTCTCTCGAGATACTAAATAAGGCGTAAATTTCGATAGTATAAACTAGCTAGAATAGTAAAAATATTAATAGAGTCTAAGAAGGATAAAAGAGAGGTATTTCGATATCTTTATAGTCTACTAGACTATTATTATTATATAATAGGCCTATAGTAAGAGGTATTAGTAGATTTAATTAAAGAGTTAGAAGAGCGAGATTTAACTAGCGAAGGGTATATCTCTATAACTAAGAAAGTAATAATATTCTATAACTTTATATATAATAATATATTAGTAAGAGAGCTATAAAGATTATATTAGTACTCGATAAGGACCTTTACTAGAATACTTAAAGAGGATAGTAAGATCTTATATCGTATATAGAATAACTATATTAAAGTCCCTTATAGCGATAGCTTACTATATAAGAAGATAGTAAACTTTAGTATAAAGTTAAGTAAAGAGCTAGATAAATTTTAATTCTTCTATAGCGTACTTAGAGCCCTTAATAGTAGCTATTATTAAGCTAAGGAGGGCCGATAGGTATAAATAGATTATAAAGTATAATAGAAGCTATAAGGAATAGTAGGGGCTAAAGTAGGAATAGTAAGTATATTGTTTTTTCTATAGGTTAGGGCTAAACCTAAAAGGTATTAGCTTAGATTAGTTGTATAATTGTAATTATATAATCTAGCCTGTCTTAGTATCTCTTACTAGGTTACTAACTAGACTATATATTCTAATAGCTATATTACTATTAATCTATCTATAGAAGATTAGTCTTCTTAGCGTAATCGTAAAGGATAGATATCTACTAATATTATAGTAGCGTATAGGTTTAATATAAGGTTATACTATATCTTAATTAGTTATAAAGGCTCTACTATAGATACTACGATCTACGATAGAGCCGTTAGATAAGAAGGGTTTATTATATCTAAAGGGCGATATTATCTCGCTAATACTAGCTACTTATTTAATAAGAAACGAATAATTATACTATACTAGTATACGAGATATTATCTTTAAGAGACTATTAAAGCGGAGCTACGGCCTAAGAATAAGGAAGAGTTATATAACCTATAGTATTCTTAGCTTTATAATATTATTAAGAGGCTCTTTAGTATACTAAAGAAGAGGTTTAAAATATTCGCTAAAGATATATACGCTAGTTACTTACTTATTACTTAGCTTAGGTTTATTATCTCTTACTTTATCCTTTATAACTTTATCTTAAACTATAGTATATAGCCGCTAGAGAGTAAGAGCTACCTATACGACTTCGATAACTTAGATAATACTCTTTTAAATAAGGACTTTTATAAGGGCCTTCTTAAGTCTAAAGATAGACTAAGCGAAGAAGATATTATTAGTAGCGAAGAGTAGATATTTCGAGAAGAATTAGTATAGGGTATATAGGTATCTTATATAAAATACTATAAAGAAAACGGTTTAGATATATATAGACTATAGGAGGCGCTAGAGGAGTAGAGTAGAGGTTAGGTAGTATATAGGCATACTATTTAGAGGATTTAATAGGCGTTTTATTAGGCGAATCTACTATTTCTTCCTCTCTAAGTCTATTAATAGTATTACCTATCCTTTCTTAATCCTCTTCGAGATAGCTTAACGTTATATTTATACGGCCTTAGTAGAGTTAAGTTTAGGCTTCGAAGAGTAAAGAACTTATATTTATATAAAAGCTAGTTACGTATAACTTATTAAAGCTTAATCGAATACTAATAAAGTCTAATTAATTTAAATACCTATATTATTACTAGATAAGTCCTTTACTCTTTATATATCTAATTATAAAAAATTAGCTCTTATATAGATATAAATAAATTTAACTTTAGCTTTCTAGCTATTATAACTTAATCTCTTATAATAACCTCTTTACTACTAGTTACTTTACTATAGCGGATAGTCTCTAATAAGCTAAGACCGTATATACTACTACTATCGTATTTATTTATCTCGAGCCTTCTACGCTACCTTAATCCGTCTAAGAAGGGCGACGAAGTACTTCGAGAATAGCTCGTTTTTATTACTATCTTTAAGCTAACCGATAGTAAGCTACGTATACTAGATAGAGCCCTTCTTATTACTAATCTTAATAAGAATAAGTATCTTATCCTCGAAGGAGATATTCGGAAGTATAGCCTCGTCTATTAGTCGATTACTAACCTTAAAATTAGCTAATCCTACTATAGTATTCGACTTCTTAACGGACTTTATAAAAGTTACTAATATCTACTAGAAGGGTAGTATAACCTTCTTTATAGAAGCCTCGTATTCCTTAGTAGAGATACTACTTACTTTCTAAGTAGCCTACGCCTTCGCCTTTACCTTCTTATAGCGCTTAGTATTCTATATAGTAATAATAGTTTATTTCTCGTACTTAGAGAGGTCGTTTAGATTAATATCCTTATCTTCTTCTATCTCGTCGTTTAAGCTAACTTCTTCTTTCTTAGATTCTTCTATTTCGTCTACTTTACTTCTAGAGTCCGTATTAGTAAGCGCCTATCTATTAACCGTATTATCGCTAGTCGCTATATATAAGGACCTCGAGGAAATAATATCTCCTACTAAGACTTACCTTAGTATATACGCTATATATATAACGCGTAGGCTTTTTATATAGCGTCGTACGTATACTCGAATATATACTTATTAGTTCTACCTTCTATCGATTTATCGGTTAACGGATATCCTATATATTACTATATACCTAGCCCCTTATAGTTCTAATAAGTCTACCTATCGTAGCGGCCTATAGGACCTCGTATAATAGACGTAGGCGAAGTAACTATATTAGGCGGTAAAACTAATAATAATAATATATCTATAACTAACGAGGAACGCGTCTAATAGAATACCGAACGATAAGCTATACTTAATAAGCAATAGGCTACGCTAAACGAGCGCCTCGTACGCGAAAAGATAGAATAGAAACTACTAAAATAAGAAGTCTAAGCTTAGGAGATCGAGTATAAAAATATACGTCTTCGTATATAGTACGATACTAGGAGAGTATAGATAAGAGCTAGTCGAGAAGTAGGTAACGAGTAACTAGAGTAAGAGCCTATAGAGCCTATTACTACTAATAACTCTAACTCTTCCGACTCCGAGTCTATAGAGACTATACCTCGTATCCTTCTATATCGACTAAGTCTATATTCTATACCGGTATATACCCTAAGCGATATAGGTAAGCTAAGTATAGTAGACGTAGTCGCGGGCCTTATAAGTAGTAAGCTACGACTAAAGAAACCTAAGCCTTTTAGAGGTAATACTATTAAGGAGGTAAGGAGGTTTCTATAGGAACTAGCCTTAATCTTTATACTATCTAGAGATACCTATCGTACGAATAATAGTAAGACGCTTTATAGTATTATATACCTCGTAGGCGATACGTATAAGAAGTAGTATAATAACTACGATATCGAGAATCTAGGTATATATATATATATTAGGATTTTAAGGACTTCTACTATAACTATATCGGCGATCCTATAAACCGTATACTTAACGTAACTCTCGAGTATAAGAGTATTCGTTAGTATAAGAACTAGTCGGTTTAGAACTTTATCCTCGAGCTTATAGTACTAGAAGATTAGCTAAGCGATTATACTAAGGCGTAACGAGTACGATACCTACTCGTAAAGCTATAGCCTACGCTATATAGTATAATCGTTAAGTACTACGCCGTTCTAGTATTACGATAAGAGCTCGTAGAGCTTATAGCTCGTATTAAAATACCGGATAAGGCGTATAGTAAGCGACGAGAGCGTAACGACGATAACTATAGTAAGAGTAAGAAGAAGCGTCGCTTCGATAACTATAGTAGCGGTAGTAGCGGTAGTAAGGAGTAGTCTACTCGCGATCGAAAAGTAAGCGATAAGTAATCGCGAAGTAATAATAAGAAAAGTAACTAGGATATTAATAAGATCGAATATTATAGATACTATAGAAAGGGCTATTATAAAACCGACTATCCTAACCGCTACTTATAGAAAGATAACGACTCGTATAGTATATATAAGATTAAAGTAGCCGAAGAGGGAAAAGATAAAGTACTACCTAAGAGCTAAAGATAAGTACTATAACTAATTCTAGTAGCTTAGTAGTCTACGTACTATCGAAGCGAGTACGTAGTATAATAGTTATATAGGAGGGTAACGTATAAGTCGAATACTTACTCGATAATACTACTAATATTAATATTATCTCTCGAGAATTTATCCTTTAGTATTAACCCTAGTAAATTATAGACGCTATACTTCCCTCTATAGATAGCTTTTAAGGAGAAAGAGGGTACTACTATAAAGCGTACTATCTAAGCCTACGTATTATAGATACGACCGGATAAGAATAGATTACGAGCGGAACCTTCTATATATTCGAGATACCTAATCTAGATATTATCTTAAGTCGGCCTTAGAGAAGGGATTAGAAGGTTATCGTAGATAGCGTAACCGATATATAGACGTACGGTAAGCCTAGTATAGTAAGCTCGGTAATAGTATAGGAACTATAGTAGTTTTAGAAAGATATACGTAATATACCTTATATATATATAATTAACCTATATAGCGTTATAGTCGGTAATAATATAGATCTACTAGAAGAGTTTAAGGACTTTATAGATATCTTTACTATAACTCTAGAGGCTCGACGCTAGCTATACGTAGATATAGAGTATACGATCGACCTTATCGATAGGAAAAAGCTACTATATAAAGCCCTCTACTACTAGTCTAAGTAAGAACTTCGTAAGCTCCGTAAGTATCTAGTTAAAGTATTAGATAATAACTAGATCTAGCCTAGTATAAGCGAAGCGGGTACGCCGATCCTATTCGTACTAAAGAAAGATAGTAGTCTCTAACTCTATATCGATTATAGAAGGTTAAATAAAATTACTATTAAGAATCGTTACCCTCTACCCTTTATAAGCGAGACGCTTAATAGGCTTAAGGACGCTAAATAGTATACGTCCTTAGACCTATAGGATACCTACTATCGTATCCGGATTAAGCGAGGCGACGAGTAGAAGACTACGTTTCGTATATACTACGGATACTTTAAGTACTATATTATACCTTTCGGCTTAACTAATATACCTATAACGTTTTAAGGATATATTAATAGAGCCCTAGCCGGATTAGTTAATATCTACTATATAGTCTACTTCGATAATATCCTAGTCTATAGTAAGATATAGGAGGATTATATATATAATATACGCGCTATACTTAAGTATCTTTAGATATTCTCTCTATATACGAACCGGAAGAAATACTCGTTTTAGAAGAAATAGATAGAGTTCCTAGGATATATTATTAGTACTAAAGGCGTATCGATAGATTAGAGTAGGGTAAATATAATTATAGAGTAGCCGCGACCTACTACGCTTACTAAAGTCTAGTCCTTCCTAGAATTCTATAACTTCTATTATAGATTTATCCCTAACTACTCTTAGATAGTTATACCTCTAATAGCTCTCTCTAAGGGAGCTAAGAATAGTAAAAAGCTAGATTAGATTAAGTAGGACGTAGCCGAGAAGTAGGCTTTTAAGAGCCTAAAGGATACCTTCTACTCTATATTAATACTTCGATATTTTAACTCTATAAAGCCCTTATATCTCGAGACCGACGTATCTATATTTATAGTAGTAGGTATCCTTTCGTAATAAAGAGAAGAAGGCTACTAGTATCCTATTACTTTCTAGTTAAGAAAGATAATCCCTATAGAGACTAACTATAAGATCTATAACTAAGAACTACTAGTAGTAGTAGAATCTTTTAAGTATTAGAGACCGTACTTCGACGGCTTATAGTATATAGTACGCGTACTCGTCGATTATACTAATCTTAAAGGATTTATAACTATAAAGTAACTAGTTAGTAGGTAGGTAAGGTAGGCTATATTTCTAGTATCCTTCGACTTTACGATTAAGTACTAGATAGGAAAGAAGAATCCTACTAATATACTATCGAGGAGAAGCGACTACGAAGACGAAATATAAGCGATAAGTAACCTACTACCTAAACTCTAAGCTAAGCTTTTAGTATAGTTAGATCTAACTAGAAGTATAGAACTAGTAGTAAAACGTATCTCGGTAATATATATCTCTATAAGAGGATTAGGAGTAACGTAAGTATAGCGTAATAACTTCGTTTACTATTTAGTAAAGATAGCGGCTATAGTCGCTAAAGATAACGGCCCTTACTACTATATACTAGACCTATTACTTAGCTTTATATAGATACTCTAGTAATTAGAGCTATTAGCTAAAGAGTTATATAAGGCTACGAAGAGTAATAGCGGTATATTTAAAGGGTATTCGCTCTACGATAATATCCTTTTTTAGAGTAATATAATTTATATATTAAAGGATTACGTATTAAGAGTATAGGTTATACGTATATATTACGACGACGTCTTAGTAGGGCATTTCGGCTATATAAAGATAGTAGAGTTAATACGTAGGAAGTACTACTAGCCTAATATATCTTAGGAGATAGCCGAGTATATCTCTACCTATAGTATCTACTAGCGGTCGAAGGCGAAGCGGTACCGCCTCTACGGCGAACTATCTACGCTACTAATACTAGTAAGATCGTAGTAAGAATTAATAATAGACTTTATTACTAATCTTCCGCTAAGTAAGCTTAGCTCCTATATCTAAACTATAATACTTATAATAGTCGACTACTATACGAAGATAAGCCTCTTTATTCTAACGACGAAGAAGTATATAGCTATAGAGCTTACGGAGATCCTATAAAGGGAGGTAATTAGGAGGTTTAGAGTACTAAGCGGTATTATTAGCGATCGAGGGTCGCTATTTACTAGCTAGTTTTAGAGCGACTTCTACTATAAGACGTATATAAAGCGTAAGCTTAGTACTATATTCTATCCGTAGACCGACGGTTAGATAGAGAGAGTAAACTAGATACTAGAGTAGTACCTACGGTACTACTACTTAGAGGACTAAGAAGACTAGACGTCTTAGCTAGCGTAAGCGGAGTTTATATATAATAATAGTATATATCCTATACTATATATAAGTCCCTTTAGGATATTATATAGATACGATCTAGATATAGTATCTATATTAACTCTAGCGACTTCTATAGCTCGGGATAAGCTATCTAAGAGAAGGGTACTAGCGGTAATCGACGCTATAAATAGATTACGATAAGTATATAAGATACTTACGTAACGCTAGAAAACTATAGCTAAGTATTAAGCGAAGTACTATAACGCTTATTATAAAGTAAAGAAGTATAGTATAAGTAACCTAGTACTACTAGTATCTAAGAATATTAAGCTTAATATACTAAAGAAGAAATTTAGACTAAAGTTTCTTAGACCGTTTCGTATTATCGATATAGTAGATACGTAGGCGTATCGCCTAGTACTACCGTTAAGTACGAAGATCTATAATATCTTTTATATATTACTACTAGAGTCTTAGAAGGGCTATAAGGATAAGGAATATAAAGTAAGTATATCTATTATAAAGGAAGCGGATAAGTAGCGAGTAGAAGAGATTATAAAGAAGAGGGTATAGAAATAGAAGGTATATTATCTTATTAAGTAGATAGGATAGCTAGATAAGTATAATATATAGGAACTAGCTAAGTATATTAAAGATACTATAGCGCTTAACGCCTTCGAAGCGTAAGCGAAGAGTAGATAGAAATAAAATAAGACTAAGATAAGTTAATAGTATACGCTCGTTTCGCTATTAAAAAACTATATAGGGCTTAGTAGCCTATAGGTACTAAGTAGTAGGAGAGGAGGTTACGCGTATATACTATATAGACGCGTATTTAGTCGGAGTCGTTACTAGGAGTAATAGTACGGCCTATAATCTCGTTAACGGTATCGATAGCCTCGGTAAGGCTATCGTCGGCTAGACGCTAGAGCGGTTAGTATACGAAGCGTATATAATACGGAGTAGTAACTTATATAGCGACTAATCTCGACGAAAGCGGTAAGGGAAGTATTAATACGCTTAAGCGTACCGATAGTATCGAGGCTACTAAGCGTAGCTATAGCGCTACTAGCGTACTTACTCTTAAGTAGGATACTATTAAAGGAGATCTTATTCTTATTATAGTAGAAGGCGCGGAGGGTTAGCTTAATAGCTATACGCGATTAGTATATAAAGTATAAGCGATAAGTAAAATATATATACTAGAGATAGCTACGGCGAGCTTATTATTAATATTAGCCTAGACTTACTAGCGCTTCTCGAGGTCGTTATAGGTATCTAGCTCGAACTTATTATATATAGCGCGTACGTCGCGTAAGCGCGATAATAGCGCTAAGAGAGCGGAAGCTAGTACTAGCTTATACTTCTAGTTAATACCCTTATAGCGGTAATAGCGGACGGCCTAGCTAGAGTCGAAGTAGTCCTTAGTATAGATATCGACTAGGTCGACTAGTAAACGATTAGTATACGTAGCGTAACTATAATAGGAGCGAGAAGCTTACGGTTAGCGGTTATATAGTCGTAATAGCGGGTATAACCCTTAGCTATAATCTTAGTACGCTTCTTAGAAGTAGTAAGTATAGATATAGTAATTACGCGGCGCTTACCTAAAGTATTAGAGGGACCTATAGTAGCTATAGTAAAGATATTAAGGTTATTTAAAGAGAAGAAATAGGTACTTATTAGTAGGTTACTAGACGTAGGAAGGGCGTATATATAGTATAGACTATAAATAAGGGAGATACTTAGGAATAGGAAAGAGTTCTTAGATAGGCTTTATAGGCTACTTATACTCGCTATATATACTTAAACCCGTTACTATAGACTACCCGTAAAGCCGCTTTACTTTATATAATTACGAATATATATATAAATAATATAGTAATAAAGCCTTTACTATAAATAATAAAGGCTAAGTACTAGAATAGTATAGCGACGGAAATCTCGTATATAGTAACTAGTATAGAGCGACGAGAACGTACGAGAAGCGTAACGAATATACTAGATAGGGGAGCTTAATATAAGATTAGGCTATATCTATAGCTAAGGATAGCTATACTAGAGAGAAGAAGATAATTATAAGGATCTCGAGGAGGTAATATCTCCTACTAAGGCTTACTTTAGTATATACGCTACGTACGTAACGTATAGGCTTTTTATATAGTATCGTATATATACTCGAATATATACTTATTAGTTCTATCTTCTATCGACTTATTAGTTAATAGGTATCCTATACGTTACTATATATCTAGTCCCTTATACTATATCTCTTCTATATATCTCTTCTATTTCTACTATAAATTTAGATACTATAAACTTATAATCTCGATACTCTTTATATACTTCGAAGTACGCCTATATAATAGCTAGATTATTAGGCGCTAGCGGATAAATACTATTCTAACTACTAAGATATTTTAAGTATCTCGTATACGGCCTAAAGTCCTTCTTTAACTCGCGCTATTTACCCTTTAAAGACTTCTATTTAAAGAATAGCTTATACTTTAACGATAGCGCTATAGTAAGAATATGCTATTTAGTCGCTTTAAAGATCTAGTTATTAGTTATTTTACTTCTATCTTTAAGCTTCTTAAGAGCGCCTAGTATTACTTTAATATATATTAACTTATATCTAGTAATCTTTAGAAACTACGACCTAACGACCTTATTCTTTTTCGCCTTCTTTACTAATAATACTATCTTACTTATATTCGTCGTTAAAGCCTTTTTTATAGGTATCTTTACTATTATATAACGATAGATAAGAGTTAGAAATAATATAGCGATAGTAATAGTAATAGTAGTAGAAAGAGCGAGATACTAAGTAACGCGATACGATAAATTAGCGTTCTAATTTAGAACGAATACGGATACTACTAATACTACGGAAAATATCGAGCTAAGGAGGGCCGATAGGTATAAATAGATTATAAAGTATAATAGAAGCTATAAGGAATAGTAGGGGCTAAAGTAGGAATAGTAAGTATATTGTTTTTTCTATAGGTTAGGGCTAAACCTAAAAGGTATTAGCTTGGATTAGTTATATAATTGTAATTATATAATCTAGCCTGTCTTAGTATCTCTTACTAGGTTACTAACTAGACTATATATTCTAATACTCCTACTTAGGATAGTTAGTCCTTAAATCTAATCTAAAGGTATAAGTTTAATTAAGAATTTCTATTATCTAATTAGGTATAATAGCTTCTAGATTAGTATAGTATATCTAATCTACTAAGTTCAATTCTTAGGCCTAGTATCGATCGTATCTATTTATATATTAAGTATATATAGGTAGATCCTTTTACTATTATATAAGTTATAATTGTCTAATAAATTCCTAGAACTATAGCCCTATCTTTAGCTTAGTTAGGCTATTAGCTACTATCTCTTTTGTTAGAGTATATTCTACTATAATTTTCCTTTACTACTAAAGATTTCTAACCTTATTAAAGCTAATATTAATATGTTTTAATCTCTTATAGGTATAAGTATCTTTAACTAAAGTTAAAGCTACTTAGTTGTCTCCCCTAATCTAAATAGGTCTAATTTTATTTACTATATTAGAATTTCCTTTAATTAATAGTTAAAATAAACATTCTTCTACTAACTATATATAGTCTATCTCCCTTAGGAGTACTACTAGGAACTAAGATTACTTTATATATATATTTATTACTATATACTTAGCTTCTATAGTTAATATAGTAACTAACTTTTACTTCTTACTTATCTAAGAAACTAGTAACCTATAGAGAAAGAAGATACTTCTAAGGATTAAGACTCTATTAGCCTTATCTATTATATAATTAGAGTCTAAATATCCTATTAGCTTTCCTCCTCCCCTCCTAAATATTAAACCTAGGCTTAGGAATAATCTTAGGTACCTAGCTAGTTTCCTAAGTACTTTTAGATATCTCTTAGATAGATCTAATATATATAATCTAAGTCTCCTAAGAGTAAAAGCAATATTAGGTCTTATTATAGTTATTAGCTATATCTATATACTATTCTAACTTTAGTACTTAGTCTTATTATACCTTTCTTCCTCTAAGTTAGATTTCCTTAGACTTTTATAGCTATTAAGTAGTAATAAGGTTAGGTAAGCTATTTCTTTAGTTATTCTAAACTTTATAAGGTTTTCCTAGATATAGTACTCTTAGTCTAGCTTTAGAGTACTATTCTTTCTATCTTTAGTAAACTTTATCCTAAGAATTTTAGTTAGTTTATCTAGATCTTTAATTTTAAATACCTTACTTAGTTCCTTCTTAAACTAAAGAATATCTTCTAGCTTTAGTACTATAATAGGAATGTTATCTATATAAGTTAAAACTATTAGGTTCCTTCCTTTATAGATAAGTAAATATAGGTCTACCTCTAACTAGTAGAATCCTATTTTCTCTAGCTTTAAGATATATAGCTTATTCTAGTCTCTTACTACTTATTTTAGGCTATATAAGCTCCTTAGAATTTTTAGAGCTATGCCTTATAGGATTTCTATATCTAGTAGGGGAATTATAAAGATATCTTCTTATAGGGTACTCTTAGTAAATATATTGTTTATATCTATTTAGTATAGTTCTAGATCTTTTTTATATATAGTAGCTATAAATACCCTAAGTATATTATACCTAACTATTAGTATAAATGTCTCTTAGAAGTCTACCCTAAACTTCTAAGAAAATCCTCTTATAACTAGTCTTACTTTAAACTTATTAATTGCTCTACTAATTAGTCTCTTTATATTAAATACCTATTTTAAGGTAACTAGGTTTACTCCTTTTAGTAGAACTACCTAATCCTAGGTATAGTTACTTCTAAGTATAATTAGTTCTTTCTAGATTACCTCTTCCTATATATAACCCTATTTTAGATCTTATATTACCTCTTAGTAGGTTCTTAGAATTGGAACCTCCTATCTTTATATAATTCCTAGTATAAAAGTAGGGAATATAACCTTATAAATATACTTTAGAAGTTTATCTACCTAATCTATACTTAGATCTAGATCTTTTATTAGATAGATAAAGGCTCTATAATATTTAGCCTTAGGGAAATTATTATCTTCTAATTCTCTTAGTCTCTTCTATATAGTTAATCTTATAATTATACTATAAACTCTTTCTTCTCTTAATCCTTTATTAGAGATTAATCTTCTTCTCTTTAAATTCCCCTTCTAAGTATAGACATTCTAGTTGTCTTACTAAGGTTCCTCTTAGCTCTAATTTAGAGCCTACTATATATATTTTTCTTTTTCTTCTTCTAGATTATCTATTACCTAATATTAGTCCTTATCCTTTAGTAGTAGAGATAGCTAAACTTATAGTAGTTTTAGATCTAGTTTCTCCTTTCTTACTAGTCTACTAACTAGGTTTCTAGCTAGAGTATAGCTTAGCTAGTTAAGTCTAGGAATATTTAAAGTTATATCCCCTCCTTTCTTATCCTTAAACTAGATAGTATTATTATATACTCTTATAGCCTTTATATTAGGCTCCTAGAATAGCTATATCTTAGATATATTAGGTATATATCTAATAAATATAGTATCCTTTCCTTTATTTATTAGTTTATCTAATCTTATCCTAACTAGCTAAGATTTAGTATCTATATATATAACTACTCTATATCCCTAAACCTTAAAGTATAATATAGAAGGTTTCTTTCTAGTAAAGGCTTTATTAGGTAAAACCTTAAGTCTATCTATATCTAGCCTATTTAGAAGGGTATTTCTTATAATAGTATAGGTATTTAATACTTCTAGCTAGAATTTAACTAGTATATTTAATTCTTTAAGTATTACCTTAATATATTCCTTAGATATCTAGATTAACCTTTCTATAACTCTATTTTAGATTAAGTTATATACTTTAGTTATATAGTAGGAGATTCTAGATTCCTTCTCCTACTACTTAAGTAATATAAGCAATTCTCTTATCTTATTACTTCTTACTACCTAAAGCGGATTCCCTAATTATAGTTTAGCTTTTCTTTTCTATTCCTATAGTATATCTACTATATCTTCTCTTAACTTTAATAGGAATACCTACTTCTTTTTTAAGAAGTTATTAATAATCTTAAGCTACTATTTAAAACCTAGCCTTAAGATAGATAAAGGTCTATAGATATTAATTAAAATAAAGGAAAGTCTAGCTAGCTTTCTCTCTATTTCCTTTTCTCTATATTTCTTTATTTTAGCTAAAGAATATACTCTATAGAGCTAGTATCTTATAGGGATAGGAATTTTTTCCTTTAGGTTAGTAACTTTATAAAGGTCTCTTAGAAGTCCTTCTTTAAAGTATCTAACTCTTCTATACTATAGCTCCTACTAATCCTAATTAGTCTAGATTATAAAGGTATAGATATTATTTTTTATTAAATCCTAGGAAATATACTAGTATATAAGTTTATCTAGATCTTAGCTAATTTCTTTAATAAATAGTACTCCTTCTAAAAGCCTTATCTAGATAACTAGCTTCCTATTAGGTAAATAAAGTATAAATTTTAGTAGTTAAATACTAAACTACTTACTAAATTAGTTTTAAGAAATAAGATTAACTTTAAGCCTAGATATAAAGAGAATACCTTTTAATATAATCTGTTTTCCTCTCCTCCTATCTATAATTATACTCCTAATATATATAGCTATTAGATAGCTACCTCTAACCTTAATCTACTTCTTCCTTTTAAGAGGTTTTATATCTCTAAAGAGTAAATCCTAGTTAGTTATATAGATAGAAGTATAAGAGTTAAGTAGCTATTTAGATAGCCTATACTTACCTTTTGCTTTAATAGTTAAATAAGCTATCTTATCTATATCTTCCTCCTTAGAGGGAGAAGATAGTTTAGAGGATGCCTCTATATCTTATACTATATAGGCTTTTTTAGAAGATAGTTTCCTAGTCCTCTTTTCTAAGGATTATATTCTTAGGCTTAGTTTCTTTACTATTTCTTTAAGTTACTCTTTATCTAGTAAAGATCCCCTTCTAGCTCTAAATAGGAATTATTTCTTTACTATCCTATAGCTCTACTTTAGCTTAATAGCTACTTTTACCTTATCTAGGTTAGAGTATTCTCTAATCTAGTACTTTCCTTTATATAGGAAATATAATAAATCCCTACTTATCTAATTTCTTTTCTTAGTAAATATAGCTATCTCCTATCTTATTATCTATTCCTATTTTTCTCTTAGGATACTAAGAATATCTTATAGGCTTAGGTCCTATCTTAGATCTATTCTATCCCTAATAGTACTAAATAATTCTAGAAGGACTACTAGAAGCTATTAAATTCTTCTCTTCTTAGTCTTAATTTCCTTAAACTATAGAGAGATTAATACTATCTTCCTAGCTATACTACTTAGGCTTTACTATACTTTATTAAATATTTAACCTTCTTCTATACTAAAATTAATATACTATTAGAGTAAGCTTCTTCCTATTACCTAAAGCTTCCTCTTATATTTTCCTTTTATCTATATCTATAGATATCTTATATATTTAAGCTCTTAATATTTATCCTAGTTATCTTCTAAAATATAGATAAATATTTTATATAATACTATTATATTATAAACTTTATAACTTACTCTTCTAATTAACTAGTCTAGTAATTCTAATAATATTATTAAGATATACTTAGATAGTATAGATACTAGGGTACTAAGGACTATTTTATCTAGTATCTATTTAACCTTTAGCTTTATTAGGTATATCCTAATTATCTTAAACTATAATTTATAATTCTCTCTTATTAAGATTAGTATAGCCCTTCTTTTACTAATTCCTTCTTCTTAATCTATAATTTCTTTTATAAATTAAATCTAAATAAACTCTAGAAATAAGCTCTTTCTTTAGTCTAAAAATAATAGTTTCTAGATAGCTATCTTCCTTAGTTATAGATCCCTAGCTCTACTAAGCCTCTTAGTTTTAAAGGTTACTAAAAACTTAGTATAGATTCCTACTCTATAGGGCTAATAACTTCCTTAAGTCCTTCCTAACTATTATAACCTATAGGTTAGGATATTAGTAGTACTAAGTACTAAATCTAAGGCTTATCTAATAGTACTTAAGACCTAGGCTTATCTATTCCCTTTATACTCTAAGCGATCTAATATACTTTAAGTAAGTATACCTTACTAGATTCTTTTATAGCTTATATATATAGAGCTTCTTTATATAATATATATAGGTCTACTTCGAGTCTCCCTCTCCTATTTTGCCTCTTCCTTCTAGGACTAGACTTATAGGTTTAGGAGTAACCTATATTACTTTAGTCTTCTACCTTATAGTTATAAATCCGGGCTTATAACCTATCGAGCTAAGAAGGGCCGATAGGTATAAATAGATTATAAAGTATAATAGAAGCTATAAGGAATAGTAGGGGCTAAAGTAGGAATAGTAAGTATATTATTATTTTCTATAGGTTAGAGCTAAACCTAAAAGGTATTAGCTTAGATTAGTTATATAATCGTAATTATATAATCTAGCCTATCTTAGTATCTCTTACTAGGTTACTAACTAGACTATATATTCTAATAGAAAAACCTATTCCTACTCGTTTACTAGTAAAACCCGGTTTTTATATTATTCCGACTATTAGGAAGATCTGTTCTTATTCCGGTTGAGAATTCCTATTCCTACGGCAGGTAAACGCACCCTTGGGATGGGAATATAGTTTAGATCGAGGTCGAATGACCCGATCACTTTACGAACACCTCGATGACCGTGGTCCTACTTGCGCCGTTTCTCGGCCCTGCCACGCCGAGTGTGGATTGCATGTTTCGTCGGAGGGAAGCGTGATTTGGATCTGAGAGCAGACCAAACAAAGAAGTGCAAGTTTAACAAGGAACCGCGGTACTCTTATAAGATTCGATTTGTGACAGCTGTTGAGCGTGTAGCTGCTGCTGTGCCGTCGTGAGAGTCTGGTCTTTGTGCAGGAAGAAATGGCGCTTACTCCGCTTCCACTTGCTCGAATCACAGAGTTGCCATCGAAGATTGAAAGCTTGGAACAGAGCAAAAATTCTGGTTCTGCTCACACAGCCCGGCAACAGCCCGTGTGCGGTCACTGCCAAATGTTTATGTTCCTGATGCGAGACGCGAGCAGAGCACACGACACATTGCCTATCTCGCGATCGCAGATGCATCCTACTAATCTGCTCTAGTCCTCCGGCCTATTGAATAAGCGGAGCAGTGGAGCCAGCATTCGGCTTTCGTGGTGGCAGGGTTGACGAGTGGGCTATCCTTGTCCTGCTCACTCGAAACTCTATGAAGAAGCCAATTGCGTCGCATTCACTGGGAAGATACATGACCTTTCCCCACCCATTCTCTTGATCTCGAGTCTGATATACAAGCCGACCGCCTCTTCGCTCACGAGCCCATGACGCAGCGCCATGTCACGACGATAACACAAACCTGTCCCTACCTCACCAACCTGGACAATTCTAGCCTCACTCGCAGAGATCGGCAGGCAGCGAGAGCACAATGAAGTACGGAGAGACGTTGAGGCAGCGCTCAATTCCTGCTTGGAGCCATCGTAAGTATTACTTCTGGTCTCATTCCTGCTTCTTTCTGGCATTGGAAAGTCCAATGGCTCTGCTCGGCTTGGTTGCGTGGAATAGCTCTCTGGAGACGACTAACGCCAATGCAGATAACATTGATTACGACGATATCAAGCACTTCATCAAAGAAAACACAACGCCTGGCAAAGGCAAGACCGTATCTGTGCCTGGGAAAGGCGACGATAAGCTCCAGGATTTCGAGAATGCGCTCTTTCACATTTTGGCCGACCAGCACCATCGCATAGACCTGTTTGTTAGAAGCAAAGCAGGTGAAATCCAAAGACGACTCGGTAAGCTCAACCTTTTCTTCACAGATTGACAGTTGCGTGAAGGAAGAGCAGAACCATGACGAGCTGTGTCGCAATGCTCCTGGCGACGCGATCTGGAACATGCATGAGGTATCTCCGCTAATTTCCGGGGTCCAACATCTTGAGATCTGCATACAAGAATCGATCACCAGAGTCGCATTTCTAACACAACAACAGATCACTCCAAAAAGCAGCTACGATCACTTGCAGCACGGCGCACACTCAACTCCGACAGCAGAATTCCCGTCAGTCGTCTGGAGCGGTATGGACGATTGGAGAACGATGTTATCAAGGCTGGAGACGAGATTAAGTCTCTCGCGCGGTTCACAGCGACGCAAAGGACTGCTTTCCGAAAGCTGATCAAGAAGTACAAGAAATGGACAGGATCGGCAGAGCTCGAAGACCGCTTCCGCGATGAAGTATTGGACGATCCTAAAAGCTTCACGAAGCTCGATCTTGGACCATTGTTAGACGATTACTCAGCCACAAGACAGAGCATAAGAGATCTGTACGAGAGCCAGATGCAACAGTCGGCAGGTGGTCGATTATCTGATGCAAAGGTACCTGAGGCCAGCACTTCCGCCATCAAGCAGCTGCAAGAGACAATAGAAAGTGGGTCGAAAGTATCCTTTGACACCAACATTGCAACTGTGCCTCTGGGTGATGCTGGCCAATTCGCTAGCTACTTTGTGCATCCTGAGAATGTTGTGGAGTTGCAGATGCTTTTGCTACAATATGCCAGATTCTATAACAGCCGAAGCCGGCAGAATTCAGTAGCGACGCCTGTAACATCTCAGCCCCATACTCCCACGACTGGCCGAATCGACTTTGCCGACTATCATATGCTCATCGCCGATAACCTTCAACGATTTGCTCAAGAACAGAGTGCGCTCACCGTCGACGATCGAGAACACGCTAACGGGAACTACGCACAAAGAGCAAAGGCATCCGTAAGATGGAACCACACTGAGGATGCACTTGCGTGCCTTCGCTGTAGGAACGGAAAGACAAAGAGTGCATATATCAAGAAGAAGCACGTGCGAGACTTCTTTGACAAGAATGCCGAGTTTTCTCAGACGCGTGGAGTCGCCCTTGCAGATAGCACTGAGAGGGTAGAAGAGCTGCGTAAGGAATTGCTGAAGGATGATATACAACCATTGTTCCACTTCTCCAGCTGTCGCTCACGCCTGGTTGGTCTTGACGAGAATGCGGATGGCTTGGTACTGGCAACGCTTGATACTGGCATCACGATCGAGACAGCGGCACCCGAAGGAAGCAAGACGACTGAATCCACATTTCCTTTCGCACTGCTCTTGGTGCGGCAGGAAGGAATACCAAAGTCAGAATTGCTTGCTGCTTTGGATAACAGCCATCTGGTCGAGCGAGTACGTGGATTCTCTTTGGAGTATCATGCTGTCTGGCAGACGCATAGACCTAGCAATATCCCTGCTCCGTTCTGGCTGCCAATGCTTTCACAGGATATCCGAAAGTTGCCACCGCCGGCAATGAAACGAGCAAGCACTACAGGCGATGTGAGATCCTCCGGTTCGCACTCAGCAAACTCCAATGGATCTATTAGAGCAGGCACAGATAGTTCCACGGCAGTCGACACATCTACCGAAGTTCCGTCACAACTCGAATCAGCACCTCTCAAGTCATTCCGAAAGAAGAAAAGACGAACATACCCGGAAGCAGAATCACCAAAACAGAAGTATTGGAGCGAATATGACAACCCCGAAGACGACGACCAGAACGGCTTCTACATCTATGTAGATCCAAACGAGACCAACGCCTTCGACCGATTCTTCGACAGCATAGGAAGCTTCTTCACGCGCCAAAAGAAGCCCGAAGAAGAAGCACTGTTATACGATACGGGATCGCCCAAGGAAGACGAAGAGTCCTCAGACGAAGAATCAGATGGTCAAATTACCCGACATTCCAAGACCACAACTTCAGGGTTCGGCACATTCGCAAGACCTGCCTCAATACGCACCAGCGGTAGTCGGAGAGAAGACCAACACGCCTTCCTCCCACAATTCAGCTCGATCTGTTTCGCAGCCTCACTATCTCTCCTGGTCGTGGCATATATTCTCCATCAAACCGGACGACACAAATTTTTGCGGGAAGTACATGTTGGAGTCTTATTCTCGATTATTTGCAGCTTGGTCTTTGTACTTCTGGTTTCATGAATGTTATAAGAAGTGGGAGTCGAAGAGGAGGACGATTCCTTATACGGCTTGGGCGATTAGTATTGTTGTGTTGATTGTGGATGCTATTGGGAGTGGTGGATTATTGGCGTGGATGCTGGGATGAGTGCGACTTTTCTTTTAATGTCTAAGGGAGGGAAGGAATAGATTGGTACGAACCAAATGGTACATGAGGGGGTGTCTGCATCTGGGCGGTCAGCAAGCGTGACGTTTTACAGTTTGCGAGTTTATTCATGAGCGGAATTCCTTAAGAGCGGGTCTAGTGCAAGGGCTGGAGCGGTATCGCGCTCGCTCTGACATGGTGGTTCTGGTATTTATTTCCTTCGTGTAGTGAGATCGAGGACAAGAACGAGAATGAAATCGAGGAATCGATTACCATCTTCCAGGTGCTATGTCCTTTATCTCATCATGATCACATAGCTGCACATTATATATACATCAGGCCAAGTCTTGATACATTCAATTGCATCCCCCCTTTTTCCTTATTACTCCCCATCCCCACTCCTCCTCTCCCGACAAGTAGCATGAACCCCCTCCTCAGCAATCCACTCCCTAGCCCTCCGTTCAAACTCCTCCTGCAACCTCTTCACCTCCTCAAATCCTGAGATTTCCTTTACTACCCATCTGTTTCTCCAATTTCCGTTTCACAAGATCAGATTTCAATTTCGCTTCTGCGACTTTCTTCTCACAACATGTAGGATTGCAGCAAAATTCTCTTCGACGTCCTTCCATTGGTTGTTTGTTTATCAAATCGCAGGGTTGAAGGGATTCGAAATGGGCTCGGTTTGAGGAGGAGGGTGTGGACATGGGACAGAAGGAGATTTGGGGTTTGCTGGCGTGGCCGCAGGTGTAGAGGAGGTGGAAGGAGCGGCACATTGTTGCGATTCCTGGGCCGACGAACGAGGGCAGTTGGTGCTCAGTTCAAGACTTGCTGTGGTGAGCCTGGAGATGGCTCTTCAAGCCTGAAGGCGAAGAGGCATGTCTTGACAACAGGACGCTGCTTTCATGGACCAGCCAAGCGACGCATTGGGGATGCTTCGGCACGGCATTTTATCGAGTCTTCCATCGATATTCTTTGTCGTACAGATATCCGGAGTTGGCTCGCCTTTGTCGATTGTCTGCCACGTGCGGATCCAGAGTATCGGGATCGTGGAGTATACAAAGGAATGTGGCGATGCTGCGAAGGTGCTGCTCCACACTGAAGACCATGTCCTTGGGCAAAGCGTTGCTGAGCCTTCCGATCTTGCTTGACTATCAAAGCCGAAACGTGCCCAACGTGTTGCTGAACAATGAAGTGAAGTGCGCTACGTTGCAATTCGTGCCGTAGACCTTCTTGCGCATAGCATAATTGCAGAGCCGAGTTCTTCAAGCGCGCATTCATCAATACTTTGCGGATGCTCAAGCATCTCTGAAGACTCTCCTGACCTTGATTCTCATTGGTCTCTTGCAAGGATGGATGAGTGCAGGCAACGGATACCTGATATCAAGCCATCTCTCTGGAGCCTGCCCACGATAGCGTTGGTCATGATGTACAGCACGATGGCCACGGGCAATTTCATGGACACGAGTGTAAAAAAGCCCGCCATAGTGATTTTCATCCTGTCGCCGAAAGTAAGTTGGCCGAAAGGCGACCATTCCTCACCCTTTCTTGTCGTAGTCGCTCGCAACTCATCAGCTTTTTTGAGAGCGGCATTGATATCGGCATTGACTTTGCGTTGCTGCTCAAGCACAGCGTCCTGAGCAGGTGTTGCTGAAACTGATTTCGGCGGAGGCTCTACGACTGGCGCATCCTCAGTCTTCTTCTCGTCCCGTGATGTCGGGCGCTGGTTTATGCTCGATTGCTTCGTCATGTTCTTCCAATTGACGCCGGCCAGAAAGACAGCACCAAGAGCTAAGGGTAGAAATCCTTGAGGATCCGGCACAGTAAGATCAGGGATCCATGCTATGCCCTCAGTGGTCAAAGTCGGATCGGCATGTTCAGCGCGTATGCTGGTGGTTGGATAGGAGGTCGTAGGCTTGACGAGTCTATAGCTTCCGCAGGATTGATATGATCGAACGCATCACTGCCATCTTCTCGCGCTGCGTGAGTAGATTCAATACGCTCTTGTTGGGCTTCAAGCCGCTGTGCAAGAGCCTCATCTGCCTTTTCCTGGGCAGTCTGCGTACCGTCACCCTGATGTGTTGTCTCCTCGAAGTTATGCAGTGCCATTGACAGAAGTCCTTGTCTTGTTTCCACATTTGACTCTTATATGCCTCTGCGAATGCTAAAAGAGTGATGAAATTCAAAGGCGCCGTCCATGTGAACAGTGGAGCATTGAACATCTTCCCTAATTGATGCGATTCTTTAAGTTGGAAATGATGCGCCGTGCAAAAACATGGGTACCCAAGGCCAGTCTAGACGATCCTCCTGCTTGCGCCTTTTTCGACTTGCGGAGCCATTTGCTTGTCCAATGCTATCTTTGGCCTAATCTGCGCGAGTGGAAACAGATGTGCTCTGGTGATTTCTCGCTTTTCGACCAGGTGTTTGCGGACAAGTAAGTATACAAAAGTGCATCGTATGAGGGCTGCTGAGAGTGGAATAGCAGCCCACCACGGCACGCCCATTGCGTGCACGCCATCGAGGACTGCGAGAGGG
>JABCIY010000097.1:0-144535 GCA_014298035.1 Pseudocercospora fuligena | reverse complement strand
GTGGCCTAGACCGTCTCAGCATTAGCAGAAGACCCTCTGAGCGCCATACAAAAGTGCTTTCTGAGGAAGATCTTCTCGAGCAGACTCTGCCCCGATCACTTCAGATTCTACACGAAGTTGTGAGCATAACAATCAACTTCGTCCAAGATCTGATACTAATGCTTGTGTGTAGAAATTTGGTAATATGTCGGCTTCAGACCTTGTCGTCGGTGATCCAATTAGAATTGGGGCTTTCACTCAAGGGCGCGGCGAGATCCCCAGCAGCACGACTATTTATCCTCTGGGGTTTCACGACTCCTCTAAATCAGAAACAACGAACGTGGACAGCACCAGTTCGTTGATCACTGTTTTGTCTAGCCTACCAGAGTCGACTTCACCGCCTACGTACATGTTCGGATTCCTGGAAGATGCTCGAACAGGAGATAAAAGGATCCGAGGTAATCGGTATCGCGAGGACTGGCATGCTATGATTATGGAGCAGCTGAAGAAATGATACTGGCGATGCGCTGCAATGTCTCAAAGATGAGCCGGTCATCTCTAAGTAAGACAAGTCGTCAGCTGCCTTTGAGATTGCTCTCGCGCTCGAAAATCTTGACAGATGGCAATCTGTGCGACAAGACGCATACTTCTTGGACAGCCAGATTTAGGACCGTGTCACCATGTCTCACGGGTTGAAGACATGGATTGTCGCGAAGTCCTCTAGTCTCGAACTTTGCCTTTCTCCTAAGTGGCATATATAAATCAGCTATCACTGCGTGTTCTGCTGCTTCTCCATCATCAACACCCAAACAACACTCCTACCAAGAGGAGCATCATCCGGCTGCAGGCAGTCCAACAAGCGATACCACTCCGCGTCAACAACAAACAACTTCAAATTCAAGCTCTCAAAATTCCACGACCTCGAACATGTGCAAATACTGCCCCAACACCACCATCAGCTTCTACGACACAATGCCCAATGTTTATGGCAAATGGGGACTTTGCGGACATTACATTCCACCGGGACAGATGATTTGGGTATGCCAGGGTCCTTCGAGGTCGTTTGTTTGTGGCAATTGTACTTATTGAGCACGAGCTGTCGAGGATAGTATGATGGAAAGCGCTTTGGAGGATATCTAGTTCTTTACATCTTGCTTGTTTGTGGGTGCATGACTATATTAATGGCACTTGGGATCGTATGATCGGATTTTGATCTAAAATATCTACATTTAATAATAATCCAAGATGATCCTGAAGTGGAGATGCGGCACTCTCTGATGGCCTCATTTTCTTACATGTTGGTTTTTGAACGCCGCCCATATGCACAGAATTGCCTCTTGGTCATTCTCCTCTCTCTATCTTTACATTGCCTCATTCATTCAAACACGGCTCGACCAAAAGTGGCGCACACGCCGGTCTCTCTTTAGTAGCGAGGCTCGTCCGTGTCGCAAGTCCTGCAGGTAGTTCAACCTCTTCGCAGCTGTCACAAGTTGATATCATACCACGTCTCTCTATCCTCTACTTCTTGTTACGCTCAGCTCTCTCCTTCTCGTACTTAGCCACGAGCTCCTTCTGCAGCTGTGGCGGTGCCGCACTGTAGTGAGAGAACTCCATGGTGAACTCGCCCTTTCCTTGCGAGGCCGCACGCAGTTGTGACGAGAAACCGAACATACTATTGAGCGAGCAGTCGGCAGTTAAAGTAAACTCTTCGGCACCAATCTCAGTATCGTGAATGGTGGCATTGCGCTTGTTCAGCAGGCCAACAATGTTACCTTGGAACTCATTAGGGGCTGTGACGACAGTCTTCATGAGTGGCTCCAAAACTTGTGGTCCAGCAGCCAGGAAAGCCTTCCTGAAAGCCTGTTGTGTGGCGTTCTTGAAAGCGTTCTCTGAGGAATCTGTCATGTGAGTTGCACCGTCCTCGATGACCATGCTGGCGCCAAGAACGCGGTGTCCGAGGAGGGGCCCAGTAAGACATGACTGTTCGAAACCTTTACCGCAAGCGAATAGATACTTCTCGGGAATAGTGCCACCAATGATCTGTGTCTCGAACTTGTTCTCGCCCATCTCGCCAGTAGGTTCCAGGTATCCAACAACACGAGCGTAGTCTCCTGCACCTCCAGTCTGCTTCTTCAGAAGATGATCGAACTTGACCATGCTTTGAATAGTCTCTCGATATGCGACTTGTGGTTGACCAGTGATGACTTCGACCTTGTACTCACGCTTCATACGCTCGACATAAATGTCCAGATGCAGTTCACCCATACCAGAAATGATCGATTCGCCAGACTCAGCGTCGACATTGATTCTGAAAGTTGGGTCCTCGCGCTGGAATCGTGCCATGGCCTTGGAGAAGTTTGGTGTGTCCTTGGTGTTCTTGGGCTTGATCGATAGCGAAATCACAGGGTCGGGAACGAACATGGAGCTCATGGAGTAGCCAAGTCCACCATCAGTGAAAGTGTCACCGGAGGCACAATCGACTCCAAACACAGCGCAAATCTCACCAGCTCCAATCTCTGACACTTCTTCCATCTCATTCGAGTGCATGCGTACGATACGTGGGATCTTGACCTTCTTACCATCGCGGGCGTTTACAACGTTTTGTCCCTTCCTCAGCGAGCCTTGGTAAACACGGATGTAGGTAAGTTGGCCGAAGTTGGATTCTTCGAGTTTGAAGGCAAGACCGACGAAGGGCAAGGAGTTATACGAGACAAGCTTCACTGGTGCTTCAGCTCGCTTCGTGTCCAGGGCAAGATTCTCGACTTCTGATGGGTTGGGAAGGTAGTCAACGACAGCGTCAAGCATGGGCTGTACAGATTTGTCGGCTAGGGCAGATCCCATCAACACAGGAGAGAACTTCAGAGAAATGGTGGCGCGACGGATTGCAGCCCTGATCTCATCGATAGATGGCTCGCGCTCTTCCAGAACGGCATCGGCGATGACTTCGTCGACATCGGCAAGGGTTTCGATCATGACCTGTCTCTTCTCCTTTGCGAACTCCAGTACGTCACCAGGCACTTCGTCCTCACGGACGATTTCACCCTTCTCGCCTTCGGAATAAATGGCCCTCATGCGAATGAGATCGACGACACCCTTGAAGTTGTCCTCCATGCCAATTGGAACTTGCAAGGCAGCAGCAGGAATCTTCAGCTTCTGGTTGATGCCATCAACTGCTTTCCAAGGATTCGCGCCAGCACGATCCATCTTGTTGACGAAGGATATTCTTGGCACATTGTATCGCTTCATTTGTCGATCTACAGTGACAGTCTGGGATTGCACGCCAGATACGGCGCACAAGATCATGACAGCACCATCCAGCACTCGCAGAGCTCTTTCGACTTCGATGGTGAAATCAATGTGTCCTGGAGTATCGATCAAGTTGATATGGTATTTCTCATCCTTCAGCTCGCCTGTCACTGGATCTGGAGTCTTCTTGATCCAATCACAGAATGTCGCCGCAGATTGAATTGTGATTCCCTTTTCTCTTTCGAGATCCATACTGTCCATCTTTGCGCCAACTCCATCTCTTCCACGCACTTCATGGATATCCTTCACTCGTCCCGTATAGAAAAGGACTCGTTCGGTCGCGGTGGTCTTCCCGGAGTCGATGTGGGCTGCGATACCAATGTTTCGGACCTTGTCTAATCGTGCATGTTCCTTAGGGTCCAGATTCTCGATAATAGCATCTTGGGAGAGAGATGTAGGATGGTGCATGGCCGTCTCCATTACAGCAGCCGCCGCGCCAGACTGCCACCTCCGGGCTTGGATCTGCCATATTCTTTCGTGATTCTGGCCTTGGATGTGTGATCGCTGGAGTGGCACTGAAGCAGCGGAGACAAAAGCCCTTCTGCTGGCCACAGTGCCGCTGCGCAATGCAAAACTGCGCAGCGACGTCCGCGCGAGATTCTGCGCCCGCATGGTCGATGAAATGAACGAAAGACACAACGACGCAGTGTCAATGCATTCGAGAGCAGCGATGGCAACTTTTTGGGAGACTTTCTTGACGTGCTTCCGATTGGCCAGAATCGTGATCACGTCTCCCAAGACGCGTCTGTTCTCCAACCTTTCCTCTGTCCCTTGAACATTGTGAAAGTCGACATGTCTCTGCTCGACTTGCCAGTAGAGCT
Source organism: Pseudocercospora fuligena (assembly GCA_014298035.1). Lineage (NCBI taxonomy): Eukaryota > Fungi > Ascomycota > Dothideomycetes > Mycosphaerellales > Mycosphaerellaceae > Pseudocercospora > Pseudocercospora fuligena. Next base: position 140,429 of record JABCIY010000097.1, on the reverse strand, counting down.
ACTCGATGCTATCTGTCAGCAATGTCAGATAGTCGACATCAGGAATCTACGCCTCTGCTGCCAGGCACTTCGCAGCGTTGCGACAGATCTACCAGTTTTGAAGTGTGGAATAAAGCGCGGCAAGAAGAGTTTTGTAATCTATGGGAAGAGTACGCTGACATACCACCCGAGTCACCTGCGAAACGTGGCACTTTCGACAGGAACGCGCTAGATGCGAGGTACGAGTTCTATCGCAAGCTACTATCCGAGCAACATGAAATCGATCGAGGGCCAGCACTGGCCACATGCCTTACCAAGTTTTTCAAAGCATGTCCGAACCTTAGCGAGATCTGGTTCACGTTGGCACAAGCCTTTACTACGCGCCGTAACACAACTCAGAGCAATCTGACCTTCCGACCGGGCTTGGTTTGTCCTTTTGGCGACTTTCGCGAAGATTATCGCGATGGAACGCACGCCTTGACTGAGCTTCTGAATGCGGTATACGACAGCACACGCCGTATTCACACACTTGTCGTTGCTGAAGTATCACATTACTTTTTGAGAACGGCTGTATCTGGACCCATCGCACATGTCATGGCGAATCTGCGAAGACTTGAGTTTCACATTGCTCAGCCTTGGAGCAAGAAGACAGGCTTGCCTAAAGAGTCCGAGATTTTTCGACTTCTTAGGACGTTTCGGCACGGCTACTTTCGCAACTTCGTCAAGCACGCCGTCAACCTGCGAATTCTTGTTCTTGAAATGCCGTTCGGCAGTTCCTCTTCACGTGTTCCTTTCTCAGACGTCCTTGGACACCGATTTGACTACATCCAATTCCCTCAACTTGAGTCGTTCTCCATCCGTCTCGTAAGTGTCGACCCAGAGGATCTCACAGCATTCATTCTGGGACACAAAGACAAGCTCAAGCGTTTGGCCCTGTCGGATCTTCGCAACTGCGGTGCCCCCGGAGCATATGAAAGGATGTTCGAGCAGCTTTCAGGCAGTCTTCCAGTCATAGAGCATGTAAAGCTCCTTGGATGGTTCCAATGTCGGGACGATGGAACCGATGATCACGCATTCACCTTCAGTCATACTGGCGAAAGCAAGCATCGGAGCAAGTACGAAAAAGAATTGTCCGACTATATCAAATTTGGCGGAGACGAAATGCCCTTTCTGGACAGCGATAACGATCTGACCGACGACGACGGCAGCTATACCGATGCAGACGACCATGAGATCAAGTATCTCGGAGAAAGCGAGTCTGAAGTGGAAGATGGATGAAAGATCATGAGCATTCAGCAGTTTCCGTGCCATCAATCCAAGTTTTGGATACTTGCCACCGGCTGAATGGGCTTTTGCCTTCATGGCGAATGGGTAGCCATGAACACATCGGCACTACCCGATGGGTGATAGGACTTTGCTACTGTTTGCTCAGCAATCAGAGGGCGAGCGAGGAGGGTTACGGTTCATATGGTATATCCTAGATTGATGTAAATCTCGTCGCCTCTCCGTTGGCCGAATCTCGCAAGGATGTCCAACGCGTGAAACATTGTGTCGCGTCGCGCCTTCACAAGTCCAAGCAGATTACCCTTTTGCATCAACTCTTGCCACGAAATCATGGCTATCGATGCGCTGCCGACGGAGCTTCTGGACGACATATTTCGCCAATGTAATTACGATGATATCAGTGCTCTCAAACTCACCAACCGTTATCTACACAACGCTGCGGCGAGCCATTTTCCCAAGGAATTCGTTGTATGCTACAATAAGCAGAGTCTGGAAAGAGCAGCATCGATCGGCAGTAAGCATGAAAAATTTGCTAAGAATGTCGAATCACTCTGGTTTCGAGGCGAGCGGCTTCGTGTCTATAAGAGCATGGAACAATGGAAGGAGCACAGTGGCCGTCTGGACAGCACGATAGCTGCCAAGATCCGCAAGTACAAAGTAGATCCTGCGAAAGTGCAGCTTGCATATTTCAACTACACTAGACTGCTCTGCGATCAGGATGAAATGGACAAGAGCGAGGCAGTGCTCACATCATTATCTGCTTTTTTCAAGGCCTGCCCGAAATTATCACAGCTTTGGATCAACATTCCCCAACATATGCGGCGACCTACGGCTAGCCGCAAACAAGCGTTTCAACGCGGCCTAGTGGCTCCATCTGAGAGCGCCGGACCCGACGACATCGAGCAGGTCCTCTTGGCTGCAGCAGATGCAAGACGCAGGATAGACGATCTCTTCATAGGACAGCTATCTCTAGACTTCCTGGAACTCATCGACTACTGGACAGATGGGATCCCCTGGCTCATGAGTGGACTAAAGAAGCTGCAGCTGGGTCTAGACATGTCCAGTTCGGACCGTCATGCAATTATACTTCGCAGAGGCAAAGTCATGTCTTTCCTAAGGCCTGCCATGGAGCTTCGAGTCCTGATCCTCGTTCTGGACGTCCTGATCGACATCGAACAGGTCTTCGGCGACTTGAACTTTCCCGGACTAGAACACCTCTCCATCAAGTTCGGCCAAGTAGACATGGCCTATTTGAGCGACCTTCTCCTTCGTCACAAGCACAGTCTCATCCATCTTCACCTGAGGAATCTGGACATATCATCAATGAATCAAGAATGGTTTGGTTTCTTTCAGTCCATTGATTGCAAGTTACCCAAGCTTCGAGACCTGAAGATCCGCGGCATCTATGACCTTGGAATCGATGGGGAACGTTATTTTAGTCGCTCGTGGACGAGTAAGAGTCGCGGATCCCTTGAGAAGGAATCTCCATCGTATATCGAGGATGAGATCAGCAAGCTGCATCTGCACGATGATGAGTTTACGGTTACGTGCAGCTCAGATAATGACCCGGAGGAAGAGGCAATCGAGTTCCTGGGAGAAAGCGAATATCCCTGGAGAGATGAGAACCGTGATTGATGGCCTTGGACCACAAAGTGTGAGATGCCAGGGCAAGCCGTGAATCCTTAAGTAATTAGACCGGATTGAACGGCAGATACAGCGTCTTACTGTTCTCGGGTCGCTCACTGCAGCGTGTCCTCATCCGCAGTGCGTCAGATACTGTGCATGAGGTTTCAATGTCGCTATTGCTGCTCAGACTGCCTCATCTGCCTCTCCATCTGTCGATTTTGTCTCCTAATGCCTGGTGATTGCCTCTGCTAAGGCTATGAGCGATTGATCTTTGCCCTCGTTCTTATGAGGAGTAGCGTCGTCGTAACCATGACAGGACTAGCGATAAACCAGAACGTTACATTGCTATTCTCATTCTTGATAGGCTCCTTATCAGGATTCATGCCGAAGTAACCTGTCAAGGGGGTGGGCGGTAGGAAAAAGCTCGATATCAAGTGAGTTACCTGACGCTCTCGTTGTAGCTTGCGGCGATAGTGTTGAAGATTGGAAGAAGAGAGATGACTTCTCCATATCCACCGGATCTGTCATGTATTCACGATTTGAAAGGATATCTGGAATATTTCGCGAGGCTATTCGGCACCTTGGTGCTATCGAGACCCCTTTGAATGATGTATAGCTATTCAGAGAACGAGTCAGGCATACGTAATGTCTGTCATTTATTGGGAGGTACTTTTGACATTGAGTCTCGTCCAAAGAGCTTGCCATGCAGCAATGCCCCGTCCACTGCTCGCGAAGTGTCTGTGCCTGTAGACGGAATCCACCGTTTGATTACACCGCCTATACACGGCGCTAGTCACGGCCTCGATAGGTGACTAGAAAGAGAGGTTGCCATGTGGCAGCAGGTGAAGTGCTCGCAGCCAAGACCGATCTTTCCTGCACCAGCCACTCGGCTCTCAACCTCCACATCCAACTCTCCAAGCAGTGACCAGCAACAACCCACGCGCGCCAGCCAAGACAGCTTCGGGCTCTCGAGACTCTTCGAGAGAGCTTCGATGCACAAGCCAGCACCGCCACAGAGTTCATCGTCACACGTGGAAACAAAACCGGGCAGCGCGAAGATCCTTTGCCAGGGTCGAAAGGGTTTGGCTGACGACCAACTTTCACAAGAGCTATGGATGTGACGTATTCATCCCAAGATGGAGAACGAAGTGGAACGAATGAATGAGTGCGTGGCATAAAATTGGCGTCACAATACGTGTACGATGTATGAATGGATAAGTAGTTGGCACGTTTCGTGTCTCCCACAGGTAAGGAAGCTATCTTTGCAGATAACACAATCGTAAGTGTGGTTCCACGACAGAGCTTCTGATACTGGCATGTGATCCTGACGTGTGGTAGTATATACCATTCTTTCTAGCTTCTCACGTCACAATGGACACTCTTAAGAACGCAGGTCAGCAGGCTGGTTCGACTGTTCAGTCCGGAGCACAACAAGCAGGTTCGGCTGTACACCCTGGAACTCAGCAAGCAACAGGAACTCAGAATTGGGACGCAATGAGTGAAGAGCAGAAGAAGCAGACGTTTGATGCGCTGCCAGAGGAGAAAAAGCAGGGCAAGACCTATACAGAATGGATAAAGGAAGGATATCAGCACCAGAAGGAGAACTGGATGCCATGGATTGAGGACCTCTATTTGAAGTGGTTTACGAAGGATAACAAGGCCAGCTACGCGACCAAAGGTAAGACTCTTCCGGGGAGGCCGCAATGATCGAATGCTAACGCTCTTGGGCAGACACTCTCGGCAAGACGAAAGTTACGGGCGTCGAGCAGGTCGACAATGTCCAGGATGGTGTCAACAACCTCGTTGCTGGTCAGGTTGGTCAAGGTGGTCTATTGCAGCCCGCTGGAGACATGGTCAGCAAAGAGGGTGTCAACCGCGCCGAGCGTCAAGGGAAGGACGACTCCGGGACATATGGCGGGGCAGCATCGAGCGTGACAGATCCCGTTGTCAATAATGCAAAGGCTGCAGGTCAAAGCGCCTCCAGTGGTGCTCAAGGAGTCGGAAGCTACGTTACGTCAGGTGCTAAGAGTGCTGGTGGATATGTTAGTGGCATGTTCGGCGGCAAGAAAGAGGGAGAGGTCGAAGCAGCTCAGAAGCAGTAGACCTGTCGTTTGTTGGACGGTCAGGATGTTACGAATATGATGATGATTACTATTACAAGAGCGACTTTAAGACCGCTCTTTAGCTTCTGTGATACCACTAGATTGAGAACAATTGAGGCAATATTATGATGACCACTGCTAAACTCGTGCGGTGTCTCAATCGAAATTCATGATAATGAGGTTAGGAATTGTGACTTAGTCGCACTGCTCACATGCATTTTCGGAGTATCAATGCGCCACTCTCGCACATGCTTCTCAAATTCGGCAGCCACTAGCGATGGGGCAAAATTCCGAGAAAATTCCCTTCCCCGCGGAATTCGGCTGGAACCGAGCTAATCGCTTCTAGAAGCGCTTAGAAGTACCTAGAATTCTATATAATACGAAATTCTATGCTATTTACTTACTTTACTATTTATTTATATATAAATAAATAATCTAAAATATATATATAATAGTAGTAGTATCTTCTAACGACTATAGAACGCGTTTATTAAAGAACGCGAGCGATAAAGATTATAAACTAACTAAAATAGCCTAAATAAGCTAATCTAAAACTAGCGCTTCTAAGAACTAGTAAAAATCTAGACTAAAGAATTAAAAGAGTCTACTTTTAAAGGCTATTTAATTACTAGAAACTAATAATCCTTTATCTATAAAGCCTATTAAATAAGCTAACTTTATAGAAGGAAGAGTTAGGTTTATTATACTAAAAGCCTACGAATTACTAGTCTACTAAATCTTTATATCTATTTAGACTAACTAGCTATAAGAGTAGGTTATAATATATAGACTAAACTATTCTAAGTATAAGATACTCGAATCGATAAGGAAAAGAAAAGAGAAGATACGAAGGAGCTATAAAAGCTAGAATAGTCTAGAATAGACTAAGCTAGGTCCTTCTAAGACTTAGTATAGCTAATATATAGTATACTATATATAGGTCCTTATAACTTAGATTAGAATAGGCTAAACTAGGATAAGATAGACTAAGCTTACCTTATAGAGGGTAGTAGTACTTATAGTACTATCTACTATATCTAGAGTAGATATTAGATATTTCTTTCTACTTAAACTAGCTAGAATCGGAGGAGTACTCTCCTTATTATTATCTATCTTATATTACGATAGAGTTAGCTAGGCCAAACTAGACTAAAATAGACTTATATATCTTAGAGCTATAGTCGTTATAGATATACTTAGCTATAAGTAGACTAGTCTTAGAAGCTTAGAGACGTCTATATATAAGTATAGGCTATCCTTACTAGTAAAGGAGGACTTATTACTAAAAATATATTAGTATAGGCTAGAATAGGCTAAACTAGATATATATACTATCTAATTATATTATAGAGCTCTATAGTAGCTTCTTATATAGTAGCTAAAATATCTTCCTTAGGATTATAGATAATAGCGAAAAGGCGAGTAGTATTAAAGGTATAAATATAGTCTTAGTAGAACTTAGGGAACTATAATAGGTTAGAATAGGTCTAAATAGACTAAGATAGATATATCTACCTTATAGTACTTACTATTAGTATAGAGATAGTAGGTATAGTACTTTATATAGAATCTAGAGCTATCGACGTCCTTATACTTATTAGTCTAGAAGTTTACTATCTTATAGAAGTTCTAAATAGATCTAGATAGGCTAAAAGAAGTATATAATAGTATCCTAATAAGATTAATATCGAGGAGGACTAGTTTAGTTTATTTATATATTATATAGGCCCTATAGGGCTATTCTAGCCTATTTTAGCTCTCTTCTTAGCTCTTTTAGTATAGTATTTAGGAAGATATCCCGATTAATAGTATATAAATATATCTAATAAGACTTCTAATCCCCTTTCTAAGTTTCTTATACTATAGAAGTCCCTTTATATCTAAAGGGCGTCTCTATCTATCTATACTAGCCTATTTAGGCCTATTTTAGCCTATTAATATCCTTAGCGTCTTTTTATACTTTATCTAATCGACCTCTTATAGATATATATTACCGATCTACTAATATCCTTAGTATACTTCTAGATATCTTCTTTAGAATTATATCCCTACTAAGATATTCTATAAATCTACTTTCTATTCTTATTATAGTCCTATTCCTTTATCTTCTTAACTATATAGATATCTAAGTTACTTAGGATAGGCTCTTCTAGATTATCCTAGACTCTTATAGCTTTATCTATCTCCTTATATAGCTCGAGTAGTAAGATATAGAATATTAGATAGATTAATATTATCTTTAATAGCTCTAGGATATATACTATATCGCTAATAATCTTCGAGACCTAGTATAGGCTAATATACTTATAGTCTAACTTCTTCGAGGCTCTATTAGTAGCTAGATTTTAGATAGATAGATATACTATATTCCTTACTATATACTTCTTTAGTATATAGTAGCGGTTATAGTATTTCGCTTAGTCTTCCTTAGCTTTTAGTAGCCTCTATCTAAGAGAAAGCTATATTTTAACTACTCGTTTAGTAAGCTACTCCGTATTAGCCGAGTTACTATTCTTCTAGACTATTTCGGGCTATTTCGCGCTTAGTAGATCTTATACCTAATATATCTAGAATAGAATAGCTCTAGTTAAAAAGTAATTTAAGTTATTATATATAAACTCTACTATACTAAATAGCTTTATCTAGTTATCCTACTTATAGTAATAGTATATCTATAGATATTACTCTATTATCTAGTTCTAATACTCGGTCTAATCGTTAGTCTAAAGATAGTAGGCTATACTAAGAGCTCTATATATTCTAAGATAGTAGTAAAAGGAGCTCTAGTACTTAGATATTAGAATTAGCCCTCTATTAGAGATAATTAACTTTAGTATCCTATATAGATATATAACTTCTTTTAGGAACGTATCTATAAGGCCTTTAGCTAAGATATCCTTCTTTACTAGGATATAATAGGCTATTTTAGAGAACCTATCTACTATTATAAGGATTAAGTCGTATATCTAGTCTAGATATATACTTAGTAGGAGGTCTATAACGAAGTCTAGTATTAGATTCTTCTAGGATACCTCTAGTAGGGCTTCCGTATAGAGTTTACTATACGGCTTATAGTATTTAGGCTTCGCTCTACTATAAGCTTTATAGCTCTTAGTATAGTCCTTAATATATTATTAGATATCTAGCTAGTTATATACTCTCTATACTAGCTCTATAGTTCTTTTAAACCTAAAGTAGCCTATAAGAGGGTTATTATAGTAGGTTCGGAGTACCTTAAGTCTATATAGACCTACTAGTATATAGATATACTTATTAAGCTATAGTATACTATTTCTATTCTTCTATCTTATTAGCTAAAGATCTATCTACTAATCCTCGATCGCTTTATAGATCTATTAGACTATTAGATCTTTCTACTAGGCTACTTAAATTCTCTAAAGGATATCGGTCTTATCTTCTATCTCTATCTATATTACTAAGATATACTTAAAGGATCCCTCTAACTTCGCTACTATCTTTATAATATTAGTAGTAATTCCTCTATCTATTATTAGGCCTTCTAGTCCTAACTAGGCCTATAAGGCTTTTAGAACTAGTTTAGAGTCCTCTTAGGCTATCTAGTAGCTAGAATAGTCGATATCTATATAGTCCGGCCTTCTACTCGCTATATCTACTATACTATTAAGCTTACCTAGAGTATATATAATTATAAAGTTAAATATAGAGAGCTATTCTATCTATCTTACTTAGTACCTTAATAGGGACTTAGTAGTTATAAACTATTATAGATTATTATAGTCCGATATTAGCTTTATCTAATATCTTATATCTTCGAGATAGTATTAATAGTACTTAAACGTCTCGACTATAGCTAGTAGCTTAATATCGTATATATTATAGTTCTACTCTACTATATCTATCTTTTTTAAGAAGTATATAACCGGGAACTACTATATCTTAGCCTTAAACTCGTATTATTAGTATAGGATATCTAATACTATATATCCTAATATATTAGTTTCGATCTATATAGGCCTTTCTAGATCGAAGTACTTTAATATAGGTACTAAGTAGAATACCTCCTTTAGGTCTTAGAATAACTTAAGTATATTAAATAGAATATAGATTTCTCGAGATTCCTTTTTCTACTACTTATAACTACTATAGGCTATATTAGGCTCTCTCTCCGTTAAATAGTTTAATAGAGTCGCGATATAGGAGAATCCCTTAATAAAGTAGTAGTAGTAGTTTATAAAGCTAATAAATATATAGATATTATATACTAATTTAGATACTAGCTAATCTCGTATAGTATTAACCTATTCTAGTTCTATCTCTATTCCTTATAGGCTAATCTTATATCTAAGAAAGGATACTAAGTCTATATAGAACTCGTATTTAGATAGTTTATAGTAGAGCTTATACTATTCTAAGCGCTTAAGAACTACTAAGATATATTACTTATATTCCTCTTCGTTTTTAGAAAAGATTAGTATATTATTAAGATATACGATATAGAATATATTAATTAGGTCCGATAAGGTACTATTAATATATATCTAGAAGATTCCTAGAATATTCGTAAGCCTAAATAGGGCTACTATATACTTAAAGAGGCTATAATAGGTTCTAAAGACTATTTTCTACTTATTATCGTCCTTAATATAGAGTCTATAATAGATATTATATATATCGAGCTTAGTATATATATTCGAGTCTACTAACCTATCTAAGGACTTCTAGATAAGTAGAAGAGGATAGCGATTCTTAATAGTAATAGCGTTTAAGATCTAATAGTCGATATATAAGTATAGACTACTATCCTTCTTCTTTATAAAGAGAATATCTATACTAGCTAGTAATCTTAAAGATCTAATCTAGCTCTTCTCGAAGTACTCTTCTAGGTACTTCTATAGAACCTCTAGCTCTATCTCTAAGAAATTATATAATAGATCCTATAGAAATAACTTACTATTTATAAGATCGATACTTAATTCGTATAGTCTATAATCTAGTAATAGTAATATATCCTTATTAGAGAAGATCTTCGAGTACTTCTTATACTACTCTAGGATAACCTTTATTAATAAGGGATTATTTAGTACTAGTAATCCTATATATAGTATAGTCGAGAAGTCTAATATATCTTATAGTATAGTTACTATAGTAACGAGGGCTAATTTATACTATTTTCGGCTATTTTACTTTCTCTATACTACTATATAGTAATAGAAATTAATAGTAGAATTCTATTAGGATAACTAGAATATATCTAGAACTATATCGAAACTATAAATCCTATCTATAGTAAAATCGTTTATATATCCTCTCGCTATACTATTTATATCTAGTACTAGAAACTTTATATAATAGTAGCTATCTATAGATAGGCTCTAACTATTAAGAGTCTTATATCGAGTACTAGGCTTATATTTTAGATATAAACCGAGCTTTTTAGCTAGTATATTACTAATAAAGTTATCTTAGGTACTATAATTAAGTAAGTCCTTTATCTTTCTAGACCTATCTAGTCCGATAAACTCTAGATCGAGTCTAATTAGCTTCTTATAAGGCTTTAATATCTTAGAGTCTAGCTCTATAGATTATCTCTACTTCTCTATATATAAAACTTCTCTAGCTATAATAAAGCGTTCTATAGTATAGGGCTATCGTTTTCTAATCTTTTCTACTTTAGAGCTAGATAGTCTAGTCGCTTATAGCCTATCTTCTAGTAGTAGTAGTAACGAATCTAGTCGTTATTAGCCCTCTAGAATAGTCTATAGTCTAAATTAGATCTCGATAGGCTATTAGACTACTATTAGGATCTAGATAGCTATTTATAGTCTAGTATATCCTTATCTATATTACTATAGGTCGTATTAGAGTATAGACGATCCTTTCCCTTTACTCTACTATTTTCTACTAGTTTTATATACTTCTATTATTCGTATATCCTATCCTCTATTTCTATAAGAATAGCTAGTAGTAGCTTAATAAGACTTAGTCTCTTCTAGAGATTATTATATAATACTACTATAAAAGTATATATCTATTAGGACTATCTATCCTTACTAATCTCGTCCTACTAGATCTTTATATACTCTATAAGCTCTTATAGGTCTTAGAGGCCTTATTTAGTATAGCGAAATTATATATAGGCCTATTAGGCCCTTTCCTCTATAGATTCTATTAAATCTAGTATATATATCTTTATTTCTTTCTATATAGGTTAGGTTATCCTAAGCGACTTAGTATAGCGCTTTTATTTCGACTAGTATTTATAATCGATCTATTCCTTACTAAAGTCTATCTTAGTAAGCTTAGTAATATAGATAGTTAGATTTCTATAGAAGATTCTTTCTACTAAGTCGGCCTATTACTACTATTCCGCTTAGCTCTTATCTATAAAGACTATTAGATTATAAGCCTTAGAGATTATAGTTAAGGTTAGTATAGTATAGCCTAAGATAGGCCGACTAATAATAGCTAGTAGTTTCTTAGCTATAAGTTCTATAATCGTCGTATTCGCTATAGTAGTTCTAGTCTTAATTTCGGCTAGTTTAGCTTATTATTCTATCTTCTTAGCTTCCTTCTTAGCTATAAGGATCTATTATTCTAGATTATTATTATCTAAGCTAGATTAGTTATCGACCGGCTCTTCCTAGTTCTCTATAGATTTATTTTTATTAGATAGAACTAGTCCTTTATCTTTATTATTTTCTATAGATATATTATCCTCTTTCTTAGAAATAGTATCTAGTATTACTAAGTCTTCTAACTCGCTTCTAGATTAGATAGTTTATTTACTAGCCTTCCTCGAAGTAGGAGCTATTACTAAATAGTTTATTATATATTAGAAGATCGATTTATATATAAGAGTAGATTATAATATATAGACTAAACTATTCTAAGTATAAGATATTCGAATCGATAAGAAAGAGAAAAGAGAGAGTATAAAGGAGTTATAAAAGCTAGAATAGTCTAGAGTAGGCTAAGCTAGATTCTTCTAAGGCTTAGTATAGCTAATATATAGTATACTATATATAGGTCCTTATACTAGTTAAAGTTTCCTAAGTAGTAGTATCTATTAACTATAGAAGATAAGGATATAAGTATAGAAGAAGTAGAAGATCTAAGTCTAATTAAACTACTAAATAAAGGAAAAAGAAAGGCTAGTAATTCTATATTTAGAAAGAGAGATAGTAAGAAGAATAAAGAGAAAAAGGCTTCTAACTTAGTAGATACTAAGATATTACTAATTCTATTTTCTAAGAAAGTATTAGTAAATAATACTCTAAGATAGCTAATTATAAGGATCTCGAGGAGGTAATATCTTCTACTAAGGCTTACCTTAGTATATATACCGTATATATAATATATAGGCTTTTTATATAGTATTATATATATACTCGAATATATACTTATTAGTTCTACTTTCTACTAACGTATCGGTTAATAGGTATCCTATATATTACTATATATCTAGCCTATTATAGTTCTAATAAGTCTACCTATTATAGCGGCCTATAGGACCTCGTATAATAGACGTAGATAAAGCGACTATATTAGATAGTAAAACTAATAATAATAATATATCTATAACCTATAAGGAACGCGTCTAATAGAATACCGAATAATAAGCTATACTTAATAAGTAATAGGCTACGCTAAACGAGCGCCTCGTACGCGAAAAGATAGAATAGAAACTACTAAAATAAGAAGTCTAAGCTTAGGAGATCGAGTATAAATTTACGTATCTTCGTATATAATATAATACTAGAAGAGTATAGATAAGAGCTAGCCGAGAAGTAGGCGATAAGTAGCTAGAGTAAGAGCCTATAGGACCTACTACTAATAACTCTAATTCTTCTAACTCTAAGTCTATAGAGACTATATCTTATACCCTTCTATATCGACTAAGTCTATATTCTATACTAGTATATATTCTAAGCGATATAGATAAGCTATAGCTAAAGGAATCTAAGCCTTTTAAAGGTAATACTATTAAAGAGGTAAGAAGGTTTCTATAGAAACTAGCCTTAATCTTTATATTATTTAGAGATATCTATTATACGAATAATAGTAAGATACTTTACGATATTATATATCTTATAGATAATACGTATAAGAAGTAGTATAATAACTATAATATCGAGAACCTAGATATATATATATATATATATTAGGATTTTAAGGACTTCTACTATAACTATATCGGCGATCCTATATACTATATACTTAATATAATTCTCGAGTATAAGAGTATTCGTTAGTATAAGAACTAGTCGGTTTAGAACTTTACCCTTAAAGCTTATAGTACTAGAAGATTAGCTAAGCGACTATACTAAGGCGTAACGAGTACGATACCTACTTATAAAGCTATAGTCTATACTATATAGTATAATCGTTAAGTACTATACTATCCTAGTACTACGATAAGAGCTCGTAGAGCTTACGGCTTATATTAAGATCCTAGATAAGATATATAGTAAGTAACAAGAGTATAATAACGATAACTATAGTAAGAGTAAGAAGAAGTATCGTTTCGATAACTATAATAGTAGTAGTAGTAGTAGTAAGGAGTAGTCTACTCGTAATCGAAAAGTAAGTAATAAGTAGTTATAAAGTAATAATAAGAAAGGTAACTAGGATATTAATAAAGTCGAATATTATAGATACTATAGGAAGGGCTATTATAAAACCGACTATCCTAATCGCTACTTATAGAAAGATAACGACTTATATAGTATATATAAGATTAAAGTAGCTAAAGAGGAAAAAGATAAAGTACTACCTAAGAGCTAAGGATAAGTACTATAACTAATTCTAGTAGCTTAGTAGTCTATATACTATCGAAGCGAGTATATAGTATAATAGTTATATAGAAGGGTAATATATAAGTCGAATACTTACTCGATAATACTAATATTAATATTATCTCTTAAGAATTTATCCTTTAGTATTAATCCTAGTAAATCGTAGATACTATACTTCCTTCTATAGATAGCTTTTAAGGAGAAAGAGGATACTACTATAGAGTATACTACCTAAGCCTATATATTATAGATACGACTAGATAAGAATAGGTTATAAGTAGAACCTTCTATATATTCGAGATATCTAACCTAGATATTATCTTAGGTCGGTCTTAGAGAAGGGATTAGAAGGTTATCGTAGATAGTATAACCGATATATAGACGTATAGTAATTCTAGTATAGTAAGCTCGGTAATAGTATAGGAACTATAGTAATTTTAGAAAGATATATATAACGTATTCTATATATATACGATTAATCTATATAGTATTATAGTTAGTAATAATATAGATCTACTAAAGGAGTTCGAGGACTTTATAAATATCTTTACTATAACTCTAGAGGCTCGATACTAACTATATATAGATATAGAGTATATAATCGATCTTATCGATAGAAAGAAGCTACTATATAAAGCCCTCTATTATTAGTCTAAGTAAGAACTTTATAAACTCTATAAGTATCTAGTTAAGATATTAGATAATAACTAGATCTAGCCTAGTATAAGTAAAGCGGATACGCCGATCCTATTCGTACTAAAGAAAGATAGTAGTCTCCGACTCTATATTAATTATAGAGGATTAAACGAAATTACTATTAAGAATCGTTATTCTCTACTCCTTATAAGCGAGACGCTTAATAGGCTTAAGGACGCCGAATAGTATATATCCTTAGACCTATAGAATACCTACTATTATATCTAGATTAAGCGAGATAATAAGTAGAAGACTATATTTTATATATACTATAAATACTTTAAGTACTATATTATACCTTTCGGCTTAACTAACGTATCTATAACGTTTTAAGGATATATTAATAGAGCCCTAGCCGGATTAGTTAATATCTACTATATAGTCTATTTTAATAATATCCTAGTCTATAGTAAAATATAGGAGGATTATATATATAATATATATACTATACTTAAGTATCTTTAGATATTTTCTCTATATACGAACTAGAAGAAATACTCGTTTTAGAAGAAATAGATAGAATTCCTAGAATATATTATTAGTACTAAAGGCGTATTAATAGATTAGAGTAGAATAAATATAATTATAGAATAGCTATAATCTACTATACTTACTAAAGTCTAGTTCTTCCTAGGATTCTATAACTTCTATTATAGATTTATCCCTAACTATTCTTAGATAGTTATACTTCTAATAGCTCTCTCTAAGAGAGCTAAGAATAGTAAGAAACTAGATTAGGTTAAGTAGGACGTAGCCGAGGAGTAGGCTTTTAAGAGTCTAAAGGATATCTTCTATTCTATATTAATACTATAATACTTTAACTCTATAAAGCCCTTATATCTCGAAACCGACGTATCTATATTAGTAGTAGTAGATATCCTTTTATAATAAAAAGAAGAAGGCTACTAGTATTCTATCGCTTTCTAGTTAAGAAAGATAATCCCTATAGAGACTAATTATAAGATCTATAACTAAGAACTACTAGTAGTAGTAGAATCCTTTAAGTATTAGAGATCGTACTTCGACGGCTTATAGTATATAGTATACGTACTCGTCGACTATACTAATCTTAAAGAATTTATAACTATAAAGTAACTAGTTAGTAGATAGGTAAGGTAGGCTATATTTCTAGTACTTTTCGACTTTACGGTTAAGTACTAGATAGGAAAGAAGAATCCTACTAATATACTATTAAAGAGAAGTAACTATAAAGGCGAAATATAAGTAATAAGTAATCTACTATCTATACTCTAAGCTAAGCTTTTAGTATAGTTAGATCTAACTAGAAGTATAGAACTAGTAGTAAAACGTATCTCGGTAATATATATCTCTATAAGAGGATTAGGAGTAATATAAGTATAGTATAATAACTTCGTTTACTATCTAGTAAGAATAGTAGCTATAGTCGTTAATAATAACGGCTCTTACTACTATATACTAGATCTATTACTTAGCTTTATATAGATACTCTAGTAATTAGAGCTATTAGTTAAAGAGTTATATAAGGACCTATACGTAGTATACTATATATTAGCCGTACTAAGCCCTAGGAGGACCCGGCTTAGCCTACTCTAGGCTATTCTAGCTTTTATAGCTTCTTCGTACCCTCTCCTTTTCCCTTTCTTATCGATTCGAGTATCTTATACTTAGGATAGTTTAGCCTACGTATTATAACCTACTCTTATATACGAATCGATCTTCTAACGTATAACGAACTATTTAGTAATAGCTCCTACTTCGAAGAAGGCCGGTAAATAAATCGCTTAGCCTAGGGGCGAGCTAGAAGGCTTAGTAACGCTAGATACTATCCCTAAAGGAGGAGGCAATATATCTATAGAAGGCGACGAAGGTAGAGGGCTAGCCTCGCCTAACGAGGACGAACCTATAGAGGACTAGGAAGGGCCGGTCGATAACTAACCTAGCTCGGACGACGACGACCTAGAGCGATAGATCCTCGTAGCCGAGAAAGAGGCTAAGAAGGTAGAATAACGAGCTAAACTAGCCGGAATTAAGGCTAGGACTACCGTAGCGAATACGACGATTACGGAACTTATAGCCGGAAAACCGCTAACTATTATTAGTCGGCCTACCTTAGGCTATACTATACTAACCTCGACTATAATTCTAAAGGCTCGTAATCCGACGGTCTTTACGGGTAAGAGCCGAGCGGAATAGTAGTAATAGGCTAACTCGGTAGAAAGAATCTTCCGTAGAAACCTAACGATCTACGTTACTAAGCTTACTAAGATAGACTTCGGCGAGGAATAGGTCGATTACGAATACTAGTCTAAATAGAAGCGCTATACTAAGTCGCTTAGAATAACCTAACCTATATAGGAGGAAATAAAGGTATATATACTAGACTCGATAGGATCTATAGAGGAAAGGGCCTAATAGGCCTATACGCGACTTCGCTATACTAAATAAGGCCTCTAAGATCTATTAGAGCTTATAGAGTATATAAAGATCTAGTAGGACGAGATCGGTAAGGATAGATAGTCCTAATAGATATACGCTTTTATAGTTACGCTATACGACGACCTTTAGAAGAGACTAAGTCTTATTAAGCTACTACTAGCTACTCTTATAGAGGTAGAGGATAGAGCGTACGAATAATAGAGGTATATAAAACTAGTAGAAGATAGTAGGGCGAAAGGAAAGGATCGCCTACGCTCCGATATAACCTATAGTAATATAGATAAGGACGTACTAGACCGTAAGCGACTATCCGGATCCTAATAGCGGCCTAATAGCCTATCGAGGCCTAATTCGGACCGTAGACTATCCTAGAAGGCTAACGAGGACTAGATTCGTTACTACTACTACTAGGAGATAGGTTATAAGCGACCGGACTATCTAGCTCTAAAGTAGAAGAGGTCGGAAAACGATAACCCTATGCCGTAGAGCGCCTCGTCGCGGCTAGGGAAGTTTTATATATAGAGGAGTAGAGATAATCCGCGGAGCTAGGCTCTAAGATATTAAAGCCTTATAAGGAGCTAATTAGGCTCGACCTAGAGTTTACTAGGCTAGATAGGCCTAGAAAGGTAAAGGGCTTACTAGATTATAGCGCCTAAGGTAACTTTATTAGTAATATACTAGCTAAAGAGCTCGGTTTATATCTAGAGCGTAAGCCTAGTACTCGATATAGGACTCTTAATAGTTAGAGCCTATCTATTAACGGCTACTATCGCGTAAAGTTTCTAGCGCTAGATATAAATAGTATAGCGAGAGGGTATATAGACGATTTTACTATAGATAGGATTTATAGTTTTAACGTAGTCCTAGATATATCCTAGTTATCCTAATAGAACCCCGCTATTAATTTCTATCGCTATACGGCGGTATAGAGAAAGCGAAATAGCCGAAAATAGTATAAGTTAGCCCTCGTTACCGCGGTAACTATACTATAAGATATATTAGACCCCTCGACTATACTATATATAGGGTCGCTAGCGCTAAATAATCCCTTATTAGCGAAGGTTATCCCGGAGCGGTATAAGAAGTACTCGAAGATCTTTTCTAATAAGGATACGTTACTATTACTAGACTATAGGCTATACGAATTAAGTATCGATCTTATAGATAGTAAGTTACCTCTATAGGGCCTATTATATAATCTCTCGGAAGTAGAACTAGAGGTTCTATAGAAGTACCTAGAAGAGTACCTCGAGAAGGGCTAGATTAGATCTTCGAGGTTACCGGCTAGTATAGGTATCCTCTTCGTAAAGAAGAAAGACGGTAGTCTACGTTTATACGTCGACTATTAGGCCTTAAACGCTATTACTATTAAGAATCGCTATCCTCTCCCGCTTATCTAGAAGTCCTTAGATAGGTTAGCGGACTCGAACGTATATACTAAGCTCGATATACGCGATACCTACTATAGGCTCTATATTAAGGATAGCGATAAGTAGAAGACGGCCTTTAGGATCCGTTATAGCCTCTTTAAGTATATAGTAGTCCTATTTAGGCTTACGAATATACTAGGAACCTTCTAGGTATATATTAATAGTACCTTATCGGACCTAATTAACGTATTCTATATCGTATATCTCGATAATATCCTAATCTTCTCTAATAACGAAGAGGAATACGAGTAATATATCTTAGTAGTCCTTAAGCGCCTAGAATAGTATAAGCTCTACTATAAACCGTCTAAATACGAGTTCTATACGGACTCGGTCTCCTTTCTTAGATATAAGGTTAGCCTATAAGGGGTAGAGATAGAGCTAGAACGAGTTAATACTATACGAGATTAGCTAGTACCTAAATTAGTATACGATATCCGTATATTTATTAGCTTCGTAAACTACTACTATTACTTTATCGAGGGATTCTCCCGTATCGCGGCCCTACTAAACCGTTTAATAGAGAGAGGGCCTAATATAGCCTATAATAGTTATAAGTAGCGGAAGGAGGAGTCTCGAGAGATCTATATTCCGCCTAACGCGCTTAAATCGTTCTAAGACCTTAAGGAAGCTTTCTACTTAGCGTCTATATTAAAGTACTTCGACCTAGAGAGGCCTATACGGGTCGAAACTAATATATCGGGATACGTAGTATTAGGCATCCTATACTAATAGTACGAGTTTAAGGGCAAAATATAGTAGTTCCTAGTCGTATACTTCTCGAGAAAGATAAATATAGCGAAGCGGAACTACGATACGTACGATATTAAGTTACTAGCTATAGTTAAGACGTTTAAGTACTATCGATACTATCTCGAAGGCGTAAGATATTAGGTAGAGCTAATATTAGACTATAATAACCTATAATAGTTTATAATAACTAAGTCCCTATTAAGGTACTAAGTAAGATAGATAGAATAGCTCTCTATATTTAACTTTATAATTACGTATATCCTAGGTAAGCTAAATAGTACTATAGATACGGCGAGTAGAAGACTAGACTATATAAACGTTAACTATTCTAGTCGCTAGGTAGCCTAAGAAGACTCTAAACCGGTTCTAAAAGCCTTATAGGTCTAATTAGGGCTAGGAGGCCTAATAATAGATAGGAGTATTACTACTAACGTTATAAAGATAGTAGCGAAGTTAGAAGGACCCTTTAAGTATATCTCGGTAGTACGGATAGAGATAGAAGATAAGACCGATATCCTCTAGAGGATTTAAGTAGCCTAGTAAGAAGACCCGATAGTCTAATAGATCTATAAAGCGATCGAGGATTAGTAGAAAGATCTTTAGCTAACGAGATAGGAGGATAGGAGTAGTATACTCTAGCTTAATAAGCGTATCTACGTACTAGTAGGCCTATATAGACTTAAGGTACTCCGAACCTACTATAATAACCCTCTTATAGGCTACTTTAGGTTTAAAAGAACTATAGAGCTAGTATAGAGGGCGTATAACTAGCTAGGTATCCGACGATATATTAAGGACTATACTAAGAGCTATAAAGCTTATAGTAGAGCGAAGCCTAGACGCTATAAGCTATATAGTAAACTCTATATAGAAGCCCCGCTAGAGGTACTCTAGGAGGATCTTATACTAGACTTCGTTATAGACCTTCTACTAAGCGTATACCTAGGCTAGGTATACGACTTAATCCTTATAATAGTAGATAGATTCTCTAAGATAGCCTATTATATCCTAGTAAGGAAGGATATCTTAGCCGAAGGCCTCGCGGATATATTCCTAAGGGAAGTTATACGCCTATATAGGATACTAAAGTTAATTACCTCTAATAGAGGGCTAATTCTAATATCTAAATACTAGAGCTCCTTTTACTACTATCTTAGAGTACGTAGAGCCCTTAGTATAGCCTACTACCCTTAGACTAACGGCTAGACTAAGCGTTAGAACTAGATAATAGAGTAATACCTACGAGTATACTATTACTACGAGTAGGATAACTAGGTAAAGCTACTTAGTATAGCGGAGTTCGTATATAACGACTCGAGTTACTCCTTAACCGGGACTACCCTATTCTAGGTATATTAGGTACGAGACCTATTAAGCGCGAGATAGCCTAAAATAGCCTAGAAGAGTAGTAACTCGGCTAATATAGAGTAGCTCGCTAAACGAGTAGTCGAAACGTAGCTTTCCCTTAAGTAGAGGCTATTAAAAGCTAAGGAAGACTAAGCGAAGTACTATAACCGCTACTATATACTAAAGAAGTACGCGGTAGGGGATATAGTATATCTATCTACTCGAAACCTAGCTACCGATAGAGCCTCGAAGAAGTTAAACTATAAGTATATTAGTCTATACTAGATCTCGAAGATTATTAGCGATATAGTATATATCCTAGAGCTACTAAAAACGATATTAATCTACCTAATATTCTATATCTTATTACTCGAGCTATATAAAGAGGTAGATAAAGCTATAAGGGTCTAGGATAACCTAGAAGAGCCTATCCTAGATAACCTAGATATCTATATAGTTAAGAAGATAAAGGGATAGGACTACGATAAGGGCGGAAGGTAGATTTATAGGATATCTTAGTAAGGATATAATTCTAAAGAGGATATCTAGAAGTATACCGAGGATATTAGCGGGTCGGTAATACGCGCCTATAAAAGATCGATTAGGTAAGGTATAAGGAGACGCCGAGGGCGTTAATAGACTAAGATAGGCCTTAATAGGCTAGTATAGATAGGTAAAGATACCCTTAGGGCTTAGAGGGATACCTATAGTATAGTAAACTCGAAATATAGATCGGAAGTTTTATTAGATATATTTATATACTATTAATCGGAGTATCTTCCTAAATACTATACTAAAGAGGCTAAGACGAGGGCTAAAATAGGCTAGAATAGCCCTATAGAACCTAGAATATATAAAAAGACTAAACTAGATATCCTCCTCGATATTAATCTCGTTAGAAGAGATTATAATATCGTCTAGTATACTAGAGAGGGCGCGAGAGAGAGTAGTAGCTCTAGACTAGGCCGCGACGGTAGTCTTAACGGTATAGAGGGCGGTACCGAGGATCTTAATACGCTAGAATAGGTTAGAATAGGCTAAACTAGAGCGAAATAATCTAGGCTTACCTTACGGAGGGCAACGGTACCTATAGCGCTACCTACTATACTAGGAGTAGATATTAAATACTTCTTCCTACTCGAACTAGCTAGAGTCGCTAGAGTACTCTCCTTATTATCGTCTACCTTACGCTATAATAGGGTTAGCTAGGCTAAACTAGGCTAAAATAGGCTTATATACCTTAGAGCTATAGTCGTTACGGATACGCTTAGCTATAAGTAGGCTAGTCTCGGAGGGCTAGAAGGCGCCTATATATAAGTATAGGCTATCTTTACTAGCGAAGGAGGGTTTATTACTAGAGATATATTAGTATAGGCTAGAATAGGCTAAGCTAGATATATATACTATCTAATTATATTATAGAGCTCTATAGTAGCGTCTTATACGGCCTTAAGAATATCTTCGTCGGTATTTAGGACGATAGCGGCGCGGCGAGCGGTATTAAAGGCGTCGATACGGCCTTAATAGGACTCGGGGAACTAAGATAGGTTAGAATAGGTCTAAATAGACTAAGATAGATATATCTACCTCGTAGTACTCGCTATTAGTATAGAGGTAGTAGGTATAGTACTTTATATAGAACCTAGAGCTATCGACGTCCTTATATTTATCGTTCTAGAGGTTCGCTATCTTATAGAAGTTCTAAATAGGTTAGAATAGACTAAAATAGGACATTTTAGGGTAGAGCTATACCTAGAGCTATTTAACTATAGTAATATTAGCCGGAGCGACGTAGTTAATATATAGATTACTATTATAGGCGCTAGCGTTAGCCTATTCCTTATACTACTTAGCCGCTATAGTATAAATCGGCGCGAAATAGGCCGAAATAGATCTAGATAGGCTAAAAGAAGTATACGATAGTAGCGGAGAAGACTTACTATACTAAGTTAGCGTATACTAGTCTAAACTAGGCTAGTATAGGCATCTCTATCTTTTTCCTAAAAATAGTATTTCTAGCTTACCTTATTTATTAAGGTTATAGAAAGGAATTTAGATTAGTAGAAGAACTACTCGTACCCCTTACTTCCGCGATTAGTACTTAAATCTACGCTATACTAAAAAATATAGTAGCCTAAACTATATATAGAAAACCTAGGAAGTAAGGGTATATATAAATTTAGGATCTTAAGGATAACGATTCCTAGAAAGGGGATAGTTATAAGGACCTATACGTAGTATACTATATATTAGCCGTACTAAGCCCTAGGAGGACCTAGCTTAGCCTACTCTAGACTATTCTAGCTTTTATAGCTCCTTTATATCCTCTCCTTTTCCCTTCCTTATCGATTCGAGTATCTTATACTTAGAATAGTTTAGCCTACGTATTATAACCTACTCTTATAAGTTATATAAGACTATAAAGAATAATAGTAGTATATTTAAAGGATATTCGTTCCGCGATAATATTCTTTTTTAGAATAATATAATTTATATACTAAAGGATTATATATTAAGAGTATAGGTTATATATATATATATATTACGACGACGTCTTAGTAGGGTATTTTAGCTATATAAAAATAGTAGAGTTAATATATAGGAAGTACTACTAGCCTAATATATCTTAGGAAATAGCTAAGTATATATCTATCTATAGTATCTACTAGTAGTTAAAGGCGAAGTAGTACTACTCCTATAGCGAACTATCTATACTACTAATACTAGTAAGACTATAGTAAGAATTAATAATAGACTTTATTACTAATCTTCCGCTAAGTAAGCTTAGCTCCTATATCTATACTATAATACTCGTAATAGTCGACCGCTATACGAAGATAAGTCTCTTTATTCTAATAATAAAGAAGTATATAGCTATAGAGCTTATAGAGATCCTATAGAAAGAGGTAATTAGGAGATTTAGAGTACTAAATAGTATTATTAGTAATCGAGGATCGCTATTTACTAACTAGTTTTAGAGCGACTTCTACTATAAAACGTATATAAAGTATAAGCTTAGTACTATATTCTATTTATAAACCGATAGTTAGACGGAGAGAGTAAACTAGATACTTAAATAGTACCTATAATACTACTACTTAGAAGACTAAGAAAACTAGGTATCTTAGCTAGTATAAGTAGAGTTTATATATAATAATAGTATATATCCTATAATATATATAAGTCCCTTTAGAATATTATATAGATATAATCTAGATATAGTATCTATATTAACTCTAGCGACTTCTATAGCTTAGGACGAGCTATCTAAGAAAGGGATACTAGTAGTAATCGATACTATAAATAGATTACGATAAGTATACGAGATACTTATATAATACTAGAAAACTATAGCTAAGTATTAAACGAAGTACTATAATACTTATTATAAAGTAAAGAAGTATAGTATAGGTAATCTAGTACTACTAGTATCTAAGAATATTAAGCTAGATATACTAAAGAAGAAACTAGAACCGAAGTTTCTTAGACTATTTTATATTATCGATATAGTAGATATATAGGTATATCGCCTAGCGCTATTATCGAGTACGAAGATCTATAATATTTTTTATATATTACTACTAGAGCCTTAGAAGAGCTATAAGGATAAGGAATATAAAGTAAGTATATCTATTATAGAGAAAGCGGATAATTAGTAAATAGAAGAGATTATAAAAAAGAGGATATAGAAATAGAAGGTATATTACCTTATTAAATAGATAGGATAGCTAGATAAGTATAATATATAGAAAAGTATATACTCGTTTCGCTATTAAAAAACTATATAGGGCTTAGCGGCCTATAAGTACTAAGTAGTAGGAGAGAAGGTTACGTATATACGCTATATAAGTATATATTTAGTCGGAGTTATTACTAGGAGTAATAGTATAGCCTATAATCTCGTTAATAGTATTAATAGCCTTAGTAAGGCTATTATCGGCTAGATACTAAAGCGGTTAGTATACGAAGTATATACGAAGTAGAGTAGTAACTTATATAGTAACTAATCTCGACGAGAGTAGTAAGAGAGGTATTAATATACTTAAGTATACTAATAGTATCGAGGCCGCCGAGTATAGCTATAGTACTACTAGTATACTTACTCTTAAGTAGGATACTATTAAAAGAGACCTTATTCTTATTATAGTAGAAGACGTAAAGAGTTAGCTTAATAGCTATATATAATTAGTATACGAAGTATAAGCGATAAGTAGGATATATATACTAGAGATAGCTATAGCGAGCTTATTATCGATATTAGTCTAGACTTACTAGTACTTCTCGAGATTATTATAGGCTTCTAGCTCGAACTTATTATATATAGTATATACGTCGCGTAAGTATAATAGTAGCGCTAAGAAGGTAGGAGCTAGTACTAGCTTATACTTCTAGTTAATATCCTTATAGTAGTAATAGTAGATAGCCTAGCTAGAATCGAAGTAGTCCTTAGTATATATATCGACTAGGTCGACTAGTAAACGATTAGTATATATAGTATAACTATAACGGAGGCGAGAAGCTTATAGTTAGTAGTTATATAGTCGTAATAGTAGATATAATCCTCGGCTATAACCTTAATATATTTCTTAGAAGTAGTAAGTATAGATATAGTAGTTATATAGTACTTATTAGGAGTATTAGAGGAACCTATAGTAGCTATAGTAAAGATATTAAGATTATTTAAAGAGAAGAAAAGAGTACTTACTAGTAGGTTACTAGATATAGGAGGGATATATATATAGTATAGACTATAAATAAGAGAGATACTTAGGAATAGAAGAGAGTTCTTAGATAGGCTTCGTAGGCTACTTATACTCGCTATATATACTTAAACCTATTACTATAGACTATCCGTAAAGCCGCTTTACTTTACGTAATTACGAATATATATATAAATAACCTAGTAATAAAGCCTTTACTATAAATAGTAAAGGCTAAGTACTAGAATAGTATAGCGACGGAAATCTCGTATATAGTAACTAGTATAGAGCGACTAGAACGTATAAGAAGTATAACGAATATACTAGATAGAGGAGCTTAATATAAGATTAGGCTATACCTATAGCTAAGAATAGCTATACTAGAAAGAAGGAGATAATTATAAGGACTTCGAAGAGATAATATCTTCTACTAAGGCTTACTTTAGTATATACGCTATATATATAATATATAGGCTTTTTATATAGTATCGTATATATACTCGAATATATACTTATTAGTTCTATCTTCTACCGATATATCGGTTAATAGATATCCTATATATTACTATATATCTAGCCTATTATACTAATAGTAATTTATAAGAAGTCTAACGTTCTATAAATATATAATCTAAAAGAATATATATAGAGAAAAGGAAAAGAAAAGAATAGTAGATTTAAGAAACGATATATCTATAAGGAATATATAGACGTAGAATATCTTATCCCTTAAATATAGTAGTCTTTAACTAACTATAACTAGGATACTATATTCTAGAAATACTATTAGTATAAGAGTTTAGGATTAGAAAACTAGAACGCTAAAAGAATTTATAATTATCTATTAGAATATATAGTCTAGTTAGTTACCTAGTAGGAGATACTAAGGTAGGCTAGATTATATAATAATAATTATATAACTAATCTAAGCTAATACCTTTTAGGTTTAGCTCTAACCTATAGATAATAATAATATACTTACTATTCCTACTTTAGTCTCTACTATTCCTTATAGCTTCTATTATAGTTTATAATCTATTTATACCTATTAGCCCTCCTTAGCTTAATAGATTATAAGCCTAGGTTTATAACTATAAGGTAGAAAGACTAAAGTAGTATAAGTTACTTCTAAACCTATAAGTCTAGTTCTAGAAAGAAGAGGCAAAATAGGAGAGGGAGACTTAAAGTAGATCTATATATATTATATAAAGAAGCCCTATATAGATAAGCTATAAAAGAACCTAGTAAGGTATACTTAGAAAGTATAAAGGGAATAGATAAGCCTAAGTTTTAAGTACCTTTAGATAAGCCTTAGATTTAGTATCTAGTACTACTAATACCCTAATCTATAGGTTATAATAGTTAGGAAGGACTTAAGGAAGTTATTAGCCCTATAGAATAGGAATCTATACTAAGTTTTTAGTAACCTTTAAAACTAATAGGCCTAGTAGAGCTAGGGATCTATAACTAAAGAAGATAGCTATCTAGAAACTATTATTTTTAGACTAAAGAAAGAGCTTATTTCTAGAGTTTATTTAGATTTAATTTATAGAAGAAATTATAGATTAAGAAGGAGGAATTAGTAAGAGAAGGGCTATATTAATCTTAATAAGAGAGAATTATAAATTATAGTTTAAGATAATTAGGATATACCTAATAAAGCTAAAGGTTAAATAGGTACTAGATAAAGTAGTCCTTAGTATCCTAGTATCTATACTATCTAAGTATATCTTAATAATATTATTAGAATAACTAGACTAGTTAATTAGAAGAGTAAGTTATAAGGTTTATAATATAATAGTATTATATAAAATATTTATCTATATTTTAGAAGATAACTAGGATAAATATTAAGAGCTTAAATATATAAGGTATCTATAGATATAGATAAAAGGAAAATATAAGAGGAAGCTTTAGGTAATAGGAAGAAGCTTACTCTAATAGTATACTAATTTTAGTATAGAAGAAGGCTAAATAGTTAATAAAGTATAATAAAGGCTAAGTAGTATAGCTAGAAAGGTAGTATTAATCTCTCTATAGTTTAAGAAAATTAAGACTAAAGAGAGAAGGATTTAATAGCTTCTAGTAGTCCTTCTAGAATAATTTAGTACTATTAGGAATAGAATAGATCTAAGATAGGATCTAAGCCTATAAGATATTCTTAATATCCTAAGAGAAAAATAGGAATAAATAATAAGCTAGAAGATAGCTATATTTACTAAGAAAAGAAATTAGGTAGATAGGGATTTATTATATTTCCTATATAAAAGAAAGTACTAGATTAGAGAATACTCTAATCTAGATAAAATAAAAGTAGCTATTAAGCTAAAGTAGAGCTATAAAATAGTAAAGAAATAATCCCTATCTAGAACTAAAAAGAGATCTTTACTAGATAAAGAATAATTTAAAGAAATAGTAAAGAAACTAAGCTTAAAAATATAATCTCTAGAAAAGAAGACTAGGAAACTATCTTCTAAGAAAGCCTATATAGTATAAGATATAGAGATATCCTCTAAACTATCTTCTTTCTCTAAAGAGGAAGATATAAATAAGATAGCTTATTTAACTATTAAAATAAAAAGCAAGTATAAGCTATCTAAATAGCTACTTAACTCTTATACTTCTATCTATATAACTAACTAAGAATTACTCTTTAGAGATATAAAATCTTTTAAAAAGAAGAAGTAGATTAAAGTTAGAGATAGCTATCTAATAGCTATATATATTAGGAGTATAGTTATAAGTAGAAGAAGGGGTAAGTAGATTATACTAAAAGATATTCTCTTTATATCTAGACTTAGAGATAATCTTATTTCTTAGAACTAATTTAATAAGTAGTTTAGTATTTAATTACTAAAATTTATACTTTATTTACCTAATAGAAAGCTAGTTATCTAAATAAGGCTTTTAGAAGGAGTACTATTTATTAAGGAAATTAGCTAAGATCTAGATAAACTTATATTTATATATATTCCCTAAGATCTAATAAATAATAATACCTATACCTTTATAGTCTAGACTAACTAGGATTAGTAGGAGCTATAGTATAGAAGAGTTAGATACTTTAGAGAAGTACTACTAAAGGATCTTTATAAAGTTACTAACCTAAAGGAAAGAATTCCTATTCCTATAAAGTATTAGCCTTATAGAGTATATTCTCTAGCTAAGATAAAGAAATATAGAGGAAAGGAGACTAAGAGAAAGCCTACTAAACTTTCCTTTATCTTAATTAATATCTATAGACTACTACCTATATTAAGGCTAGATTTTAAATAGTAGCTTAAGATTATTAATAACTTTTCTAGAAAGAAATAGGTATTCCTATTAAAGTTAAGAGAAGATATAGTAGATATACTATAGAAATAGAAAAGAAAAGCTAAACTATAATTAGGGAATTAGCTTTAGGTAGTAAGAAGTAATAGGGTAAGAGAATTACTTATATTATTTAAGTAGTAGAAGAAGGAATCTAGAATCTCCTACTATATAACTAAGGTATATAACTTAATCTAAAATAGAGTTATAGAAAGGTCTATCTAGATATCTAAGGAATATATTAAGATAATACTTAAAGAGTTAAATATACTAGTTAAATTCTAGCTAGAAGTATTAAATATCTATACTATTATAAGAAATACCCTTCTAAATAGGCTAGATATTAATAGGTTAAAAGTTTTATCTAATAAAGCGTTTACTAGAAAGAGACCTTCTATATTATACTTTAAGGTTTAGAGATATAAAGTAGTTATATATATAGATACTAAATCTTAGCTAGTTAGGATAAGATTAGATAAGCTAATAAATAAAGGGAAAGATACTATATTTATTAGCTATATACCTAATATATCTAAAATATAGCTATTCTAGGAGCCTAATATAAAGACTATAAGAGCTTATAATAATACTATCTAGTTTAAGAATAAGAAAAGAGGGGATATAACTTTAAATATTCCTAAACTTAACTAGCTAAGCTAAGCTCTAGTTAGAAACCTAGTTAGTAGGCTAGTAAGAAAGGAGAAACTAGATCTAAAACTACTATAAGTTTAGCTACCTCTACTACTAAAGGATAAGGACTAATATTAGGTAATAGATAATCTAGAAGAAGAAAAAGAAAATTATAAATAGTAGGCTCTAAATTAGAGCTAAGAGGAACCTTAATAAGATAACTAGAATATCTATACTTAGAAGGGGAATTTAAAGAGAAGAAGATTAATCTCTAATAAAGAGTTAAAAGAAGAAAGAGTTTATAGTATAATTATAAGATTAACTATATAGAAGAGACTAAGAGAATTAGAGGATAATAATTTCCCTAAAGCTAAATATTATAAAGCCTTTATCTACCTAATAAAAGATCTAGATCTAAGTATAGATTAGATAAATAAACTTCTAGAGTATATTTATAAGGTTATATTCCCTACTTTTATACTAGGGATTATATAAAGATAAGAGATTCTAATTCTAAGAACCTACTAAGAAGTAATATAAGATCTAAAATAGAGTTATATATAAGAAGAGGTAATCTAGAAAGAACTAATTATACTTAAGAGTAACTATACCTAGGATTAGGTAGTCCTACTAAAGGAAGTAAACCTAGTTACCTTAAAATAGGTATTTAATATAAAGAGACTAATTAGTAGAGCAATTAATAAGTTTAAAGTAAGACTAGTTATAAGAGGGTTTTCTTAGAAGTTTAGAATAGATTTCTAGGAGACATTTATACTAATAGTTAGATATAATATACTTAGGATATCTATAGCTACTATATATAAGAAAGATCTAGAACTATACTAAGTAGATATAAATAATATATTTACTAAGAGTATCCTATAAGAAGATATCTTTATAATTCCTCTACTAGAAGTAGAAATTCTAAAAGATATAGCCCTAAAAATTCTAAGGAGCTTATATAGCCTAAAATAAGTAGTAAGAGACTAGAATAAGCTATATATCTTAAAGCTAGAGAAAATAGGATTCTACTAGTTAAAGATAGACCTATATTTACTTATCTATAAAGGAAGGAACCTAATAGTTCTAACTTATATAGATAATATTCCTATTATAGTACTAAAGCTAGAAGATATTCTTTAGTTTAAGAAGGAACTAAGTAAGGTATTTAAAATTAAAAATCTAGATAAACTAACTAAAATTCTTAGAATAAAGCTTACTAGAGATAGGAAGAATAGTACTCTAAAGCTAGACTAAGAATACTATATCTAGGAAAACCTTATAAAGTTTAGAATAACTAAAGAAATAGCTTACCTAACCTTATTACTACTTAATAGCTATAAGAGTCTAAGAAAATCTAACTTAGATAAAGAAAGATATAATAAGACTAAGTACTAAAGTTAGAATAGTACCTAGATATAGCTAATAACTATAATAAGACCTAATATTACTTTTACTCTTAGGAGACTTAGATTATATATATTAGATCTATCTAAGAGATATCTAAAAGTACTTAGGAAACTAGCTAGATACCTAAGATTATTCCTAAGCCTAGGTCTAATATTTAGAAGAGGAGGAGGAAAGCTAATAGGATATTTAGACTCTAATTATATAATAGATAAAGCCGATAGAGTTTTAATCCTTAGAAGTATCTTCTTTCTCTATAGGTTACTAGTTTCTTAGATAAGTAAAAAGCAAAAGTTAGTTACTATATTAACTATAGAAGCTAAGTATATAGTAATAAATATATATATAAAGTAATCTTAGTTTCTAGTAGTACTCCTAAAGGAGATAGACTATACTTAGTTAGTAGGAGAATATTTATTTTAGCTACTAATTAAAGGAAATTCTAATATAGTAAATAAAATTAGGCCTATTTAGATTATAGGAGACAATTAGGTAGCTTTAACCTTAGTTAAAGATACTTATACTTATAAGAGATTAAAATATATTAATATTAGCTTTAATAAGATTAGAAACCTTTAGTAGTAAAGGAAAATTATAGTAGAATATACTCTAATAAAAGTAATAGTAGCTAATAGCCTAACTAAGCTAAAAATAGAGCTATAGTTCTAGGAATTTATTAGATAACTATAACTTATATAGTAATTAAGTAGAGTAAAAGGTAGTATAAAAGGGACTAGAGAAACTCTCTCTAAGAGTATTTCTATACGTCCTATACTAGATCTAGGAATTAAACCTAGCTAGTTAGATATACTATACTAACTAGGAGACTACTATATCTAATTAGCTAATTAAAATTCTTAATTAATCTTATACCTTTAGATTAGATTTAAGGACTAACTATCCTAAGTAGGAGTATTAGAATATATAGTCTAGTTAGTTATCTAGTAGGAGATACTAAGGTAGGCTAGATTATATAATAATAATTATATAACTAATCTAAGCTAATACCTTTTAGGTTTAGCTCTAACCTATAGATAATAATAATATACTTACTATTCCTACTTTAGCCCCTACTATTCCTTATAGCTTCTATTATAGTTTATAATCTATTTATACCTATTAGCCCTCCTTAGCTTAATAAAACGTAGTAAATAAGGATTCTTAAGAATCTAAAGATCCTACTTTCTCGATTCCTAGAATTTTAGAATATATATAGAGCTTATATACTAATTACTATTATCTTTTAAATTAGTTAGTAGAATATTTTAGTAGTTATACTTAATAGTATATTAAATAATAAAGATATAAAGAAGACCTTAGAATAATAGTATCTATATATAGAATTTATATTCTATATAAGTTATTTATTTTAAAATATTATAAAGGACTAGTTATATTATCTAGTACTTAGTAAATTTACTATAAAGAGAAATATTATAACTTTATAGCTTAAGAACTATAGTAGTATAAGATCTTATCTTTAAGAATACTATAAAGTAAATAGTCTACTATAGAAAGAACCTCGTAAGCTAGGATTTATATAATAGTAAGATATATACTATATAGTTTTTCTAGTCTTTAGTTTTACTAATTTCTTAATAGGCTTAATTAGATAAATCGTATTCTTACTATTATATAAATATCTAATTATTTACTACTTCTAATTTAAAGACTTCTATTACTAGTATAATATAGATTTTAGGGCTAT
Organism: Pseudocercospora fuligena; assembly: GCA_014298035.1. Lineage (NCBI taxonomy): Eukaryota > Fungi > Ascomycota > Dothideomycetes > Mycosphaerellales > Mycosphaerellaceae > Pseudocercospora > Pseudocercospora fuligena. Next base: position 108,260 of record JABCIY010000097.1, on the reverse strand, counting down.
ATTTAATTAAGCTAAAGTAATTATAGAAGATAAGGATTTCTAGAAATTCCTTTCTATATTCTAAAATATCTTCCTTCTACTAAGTAAATAACTATAAAATATAAAACTAAAAGATCGATAATAGTAGAGGTTTTTCTATCTTTCTATTATTTATAATAGACTTTATATAATATTAAGATTCTATCGAAGTTTAATATTCCTAGAAAGATAATATACTACTAACTAAAAGTAAGACGCGAGATAACTATTACTACTTTAATACTTCTAGTCTATATTTCTAATTCTATATAAAGAGTAATATAAGAGAATCCTTTAAATAAGGAAGAGCTAGATATTATTAAATTATATCTAAAGAAAGTTTAAGCTTCTAATTCTTTACTTAAGGAAATCTATACTATATATATAATATATCTTATTAAATATTTAAACTTAAGAGTTAGTCTATTTAAGGATAAAGAGATATAGGAAAGGAGAATCTTATAATTAGCTAAGACTAATATTAATAAGTTCTAAAAAAAGCTAGAATTCGACGGCTAGTATTATAAGCCTATTTTATAGTAGTAAATATAATAGAAAGAATTCCCTAAGCTATAAGAACTATATATTAAAGCTTATATAATCCGATATTCTTCTAGTCTAGTAGAAAGGAATTAGTTAGCTTTTAGATTTATATATTTAAAAGCTCGAAATAGATTAACCTTCGAATATACTAAATAGTTAATATTCCTAAGCTTTAATAAATATAAACTAGTATAAAGTAAAAGTAAGGAAATAGAAAGAGATATAGATACTATACTTTAAAATATTCTATTTAAAGAAGTCTTCTAACTAGTATTTCTAATAGAGAAAGATTATAAAGAAAGTAATTTCTAAAATAGTAATATTAGTATATTTTAAAAGATCTTAGTTAAAAAAATTCTTTAAATAGTAGATCTCTAAATAGAATAATTTCTTAGCTATACTTTATATATTTTATATAATCTTTAGTCTTTATAAAGCGTATCCTTTCTAATCTCTATTTATAATATTATATATCTATAATATTCTCTACTCTTTATAAACTTAACTCCTTCTAGCTTCTATTTATAATATTATCTCTTTATTCTTTTTAAAAGTATTCTAAAGTTTAAGGATAAAGAAGCTCTACCTATAATCTTTTAATAGTATAATAAAGTCCTTTTATCTCTTCCTAAAGCTAAAAGAACTTAAAGGTAATAGTATATATTAGCTATACTTCGTTTACTTATAAAAGACTTTAATTAATATACTTTAAAAATATAGTAAAGATATACTATAGTAATATATAATCGTTAGATACTAAAACTATAAGATTATATAGTATATCTAACTTTAAGTATATACTTTTAAAACTCGGGAGTATTTAAATTCTTAAAACGATAATATTTATAGTCTAATATAATCTTAAAGTATTCTTTTTTCTAGTTCTTATTACTTTTCTTTATAATATATATAGTAATATATTCCTATAAAAGATATTAGTATTATAATATATAGATATAAGATTCTTAAGTCTTTAGTATATCCTTATTCTAGATTTTAGATATTATAGATTATATAGATAACGTAATTTTAAGTAGTTATCTTATACTAGACTAAGATTCTAAAATAAAAGTAAAGTAAAGGCTATAGAGATTAGAAAGTAAAGAAAGTCGTATTATTTATTAATAGTAGGCGCGTATTACGTAATTAGGGTCTAAGTATAGGCTATCTATATATATATATATATATTAATCTTCTTCTTTTTTTCTTTCTTCTTTTTTTCTTTATTAGTAAGATATTATCTCTAACGGATAGGAGGGAGTAGGGGGGAATGTTTAGCCTATTATATCGACCGCTGCGGCGGCGATATAGAGGGCTAGATATAGAGGGTAGAATTTCTACTTCCCGGAACCTAGAATTTCCAAGTATGGACCCTGTTTTCACTTCCAGCCGAAATTCCGCCGATTTCCGTGGAATTGCCGCATCGCTAGCAGCCACAGCCTCACTCCGCAATATCCAACATCGACCACAACAAAATCATCAACCTCGGAATTAACTCTATTCCGCGCATCTGGTCCAAGGTACTAGCTATCAATAGCGTCCAACACAGTCTCACAACGATGTCGAGTCGCGGCGGTGGAAAAAGAGGACGAGGCGGACCTCTTCCCCGCGACGTTCAGGTCTCAAAAAAGCTATCCTCAGTCCTCCGACACAATGCAGAAAAAGAAGGTCTCAAACTCGACAGCTCTGGCTACGTAAACCTCTCCGACCTACTCCAAAACCGAAATTTCAAATCCATGAAAGTCACATTCGAAGAAGTCCAAGAAATCGTCAAAGACAATGACAAACAGCGATTCACCATGATCCCTGCTTCAGGCGAAAACCCAGAAGAAATAAACGGACAGCCATCAATACCCTCAACTGATCCCAAAGACTGGTTAATCAGAGCGAATCAAGGCCACAGTCTGAAAATCGAAAGCGAAGGATTACTGAAACAAATCTCTGCAGCAGAAGGAAATGTTCCTGAGACTGCAGTTCATGGGACTACGCATTCTGCTTGGATGCTGATTGTTTCTTCAGGAGGACTGAAACCTATGGGAAGAAATCATGTGCATTTCGCTTCGGGACTACCTGCGGGATTCAAATCTGTGGTGGAACAGGACGATCAGGAAGCTCAGGCGCAGGCACCTGTGATTTCAGGGATGAGGAACTCTTCGACTGTGCTTATGTTCTTGGATGTGAAGAAGGCGATGGAGGCGGGAGTGAAATTGTGGTTGAGTGATAATGGAGTGATTTTGAGTGAAGGAAATGAGGATGGAGTGATCCCGTTGGAACTTTTCAAGAGGGTTGAGGATCGGACTGGAGAAGGTGTTTTGCTTGAAGATGGCAAGGTTGTGAAGGAGGCGCCGCAGAAGTGGGCTGGCAAGGGTGCGAGGTCATGAGTATTTGAGATTGTGCACGTGCCAGATGCGAATCGAGAACGTCACGGCGGAAGTTGCGCTCGCCATTGATCTCTCAAAAGAGCAGGAGACTATGGATCGGGCTGGCGTTGAGCTTGACTTGCAGACATAGACTCACACGGAAGCGACTCGAAGTTGGGCGGAAAAGAACACATCCAAACGCTCGACGTAAGGGTTGAATGATGAAGAGCATTATCGGGATTTTGATTCTGATGAAGCGTCTACTCTGTGGGGCTGCGCCGGATGCACTTCAGACCAACCCTTTTGGTAGAGCCCGGCGCTCTCACACTATGTCGGTTCCGACCAGTCCACTTGTTCCGTTGTAGGGGCATCACCACTTTTCGCGTACGTAACCTTGAGCCGTAATCGCAATTTCGCTGGAGGAGCCTGGAAGCTGTCAGTGAATTGATCGCACCCGGTTTCGCTAGCGCTACTTACTCCTTGAACACTGGTGATGCGCATTTGCTGTGTGGCCTCTTGGCCGCCCTCCAGATCAGATGAACTGATTGCTTGCAGTTGAAGCTTTTGCGTCTTGGGCACTGCCGCTTGCAAATTCAGTGCACTGAAGCTATCAAAGTTGCTGTTATTGCGGAATTTTGCGGTAACGGACACGGCTTGGGCATTGCGCTGGACGCCGAAGGTTATCAGGAGGTCGTTCTTGTTGTAAGCAGTATGTGCAGCAGCTTGCTGAGGCGGCGGTGATGTAGCACCAAAGCCGCCAAGAATGTCACTCGATGCTGCAGTTTGGACTTGCGGTCGGGTGGCTGCAGGTTGAGCTTGAGGGGCTGGCCCACCAAAAAGATCCATAATCGAGTCCATGTTGCTTTGAGGCTTTGCGTGGCCATTTGCGCCCGGCGGAGTCTGTTGTATGGGCGATGAGACCTGATCGCCACCGCCTAATATGTCGGCGAGGAGATCCGCATTGTTGTGTTGTGTGCCGTTGATGGTAGCGCTAGTACCAGAGGTGGCCATAGTAGAATCACCTCCCATGAGATCGAGAAGCATATCTTGCTCGGTGATCTGACTTGGCTTCTTCTTGGCGGGCACTTTGCTCTGGCGCTTCTTAGTTGCTTCTCCCAATACGCGCTGCTCTTCTCGGATTTCAGGCGCAGGCATCCGTTCTAATACGCCACGGCGCACTTCGTCGTACCCAAAGAGATTGCCATACTCAACAGCGCGCTGCTGAACTTCAACGTCGAGATCTGCTTGACGGCTGAGCAAAAGCCTCCGAAGTCGATCTAGCTGTGCTGGGTCCTGTAACCTAGTCGTGAGCTTGATTGCGGCGGTGATGATGTACTCGGTGACAATTTGACCGGAATAGCTCGAGTTGAGGATCGACGAGAAGAGGTCAACAATTTCGTTCTCCTTGACCTCTCTCACCAGCTCTTCTTCCTCGTATGATCCCCCACGAAGCAGGGCATCGCCATATTCGCCAATGACCCAAGCGCCCGCAAGATTCAAGCCTTCTTGGCTAATGTCTTCCTGCAGTGCGGCGTACAACTTCTGAGCACAGTAAGTCTGCAATTCTGGTGTTGTCGCAATCAATCGAACAAAAGAAGCCAATATGGGTTCTTTCACATAGTTTCCAGCCAGCTTGAGCACTCTCAGCATGGTGTCGACATGCCATCGCTTGTTGGGCGCGTATCTGTCTGCCGCGATCCCAATCTGTGATGTCATGATGGGCTTAAACTCGTTGTCTGCAACCTCCAAGAATGCGAGCAGCTCTCTGATCAGTACGCGAATGTTGGAGTCATTCACGAGAGTAAAGCTGAGATCGAGCGCTCTCCGCCGTATGCTAATATCGGGATCTCTCAGGCAGTCCAAAATCGTGTTACGATGTCGTTGAACGGCATTGGGCTCGATGGCCACGACCTTAATTAGCGTGTTAAGCGCAACGTATCGGATGTTGTTGTCTTTGTTCGTCAAGAACTTGCCAAGAATGTTGACGCCGAGCACTCTCAATCCAGAGTCTGCTTCAATGTCCAGAATCGTTAGTACGGCTTCGTATAGGATTGAGTTGCCGACGTTTTTCGAGGACTCAGTGTTAGTGGCAACCTGAGCCAGGATATCGTTGATCTGTTCGCTGGTTTGAGGATCCCCTCGGCCCAGCACTCTCAGGAGACGAAGAATCTTGACCTGCAAGAAAGGATCCGTAATTCCAGTCACGTCATGCTCGGGAGCGTAGCCAGACTGTGAAAGTGCCTTGAGTACTTTGACCAAGCTGCCAGTTAATGGCCTGAACATCTCCACAACGCCTTGTTCTCCGCCTTCCTCTTCATCGGCCTCGCAAAGACTGACGACCAACGTCAGACCACTGAGTAGAACACCATGGTTTCTGTCATTGAGCAGAAGCTTGGCCTTGTCGAAAAAGTGTTCCGACAAGTCTGGGACTTTGCGACATATCCTCATTGCGCATAACGCGGCTTTTCTTCGAATATAGGGATTGGAGGAGGACAAAATTGTCTCGACTTCTGGGAAGAGATCACGAGACATCTCGATCGAAGCAATATTGCCCAGCGTACACAGAGCCAATCCTACAATGTACTGGTTGCTGTGATTGAGGTCACTGCCATGCATTAGCGATATCCTGTATGTCAGCTTGTGCATGAAAGGCCTACTTCTTCAAGGAGTTTGTGACAAGCGTCAGGACCTCCTGATTCTCGTCCAGCAGCAGCATAGTCCCCAGGTAGCCTAAACGCTTGTCCGCAAATCGCGGCGATGCGAGGAGTTTGAGACATTCAATCTGGCCGAAATGCGTGCGCTCGCCGAGAGTGAAGAGATATAGAAGCTTGGCGACATTGTTCCGCCTGACGACTTGTAAGTATAGTTCTTCCTGCCAACGCGCTTGCCCTCAGCTGCAGCCATACCGTAAATCTGAATTGTGGCTCTCTTCCCTGAAGCTCGCTCTTATAGCTGCACTCTCTTTCTGTACCACGGCTCGCTCGTCGGCTATCGTCTTCGCTGCGCGCACGTTTCGAATGAACTGCTTGACTATGCGAAAGTTGTCATATCAGCTTCAGGTGCTGTGTGAATTTGGGAGGGTCGGCATACGAGAAGACATGACGGGCGGTATGGCCTCAAGGACCCCAGTAGATTATCGATCCAAATGAATATGCTTGTCGTTACTTCATCATACAAACAAACCCTCTCTGCGCTCTCCGGACTATTCGTGCTGTACGGTGTTGGAGCCTGACCAAGATGGAAACGTCGTTCTTGTTCTTGGCTCTGGCCCTATTGAGATCGGGTCCAGTTGTCCAACAATCCTGGCAGGTGCGGCCCGCATCCGAAACCAAATTCTCCCTTTCCTTCTTTCGCTCTCAACTCTTTGTCAGCTCAGCTTCGACCTTTGCCGACAATGCACTCCTCTCGAGTTCCATCACATCACACACGCGCAGTCATGCGGCTCAGCTGTGGCTTATACAGGAATTGATACAGTCGCGCGCATCACTCATGCTTGATCGGCCGAAAGTGGCAGGCCCGCCCGGGCATTCGTAGACCATGCATATATGCTAAATCCCTTAGCAGGAGGGCTTGATCCTGTGCTGCTGTGCTCTGCGACCAAACACTTCACCAAACCTCAAAGATCCGAATCAGATTCTGCTTCACTGTGCTGACATGTCAAGCTCTCCAACGATCATCATCGTGCCTGGAGCATGGTTAGCACCACATATGCACAGGCTGAGTTCAATATTGACACTATCTAGGCATCGACAATTTCATATACAGCCCTTCCTGGATGAGATAACGAGAAGAGGACATCGCGTCCAATGCGTCCCTCTACGAAATAGTTACACAGACCTGCCACGGCCATCATGGGAGGATGAAGTGACGCATATCAGCAGGCCTATTCAGCATGAAATCAATGCCGGCCGCGATGTATGCGTACTGCTTCACAGCTACGCTGGAATTCCAGGATCTGAAGCCCTCAACCGGATCGTTCGGGCTGGTGGACTTGAGGAGCAACCAGGAAAAGGTCGGCTGGTTCGCGCCATCTTCTTCTCTGCCTTCACCTTTCCTGCTGGATTTGTAGTGGACACGAAGATGTTCGTGGGCCCGGACCACCCAGAGTTCAGCATAGGAGATGATGGGCTGGCCTACCACAGCAAGCCATATGAAGCCTTCTTTAACGATCTGTCCAGAGAGGATGCGCAGCCATATGTTGATCAGATCAAGCCTTACTATTACATTCTCGGTGGCGGACAGATCTCATCTGATGATTGGAAAAGGATCCCGCGAACAATAATTGGCGCTAAAAACGACTTATCTATCACGAAAGCGGCTTTGGAGCAGATGTGGGCAGAGTTCAGGGATGAAATGCAATGGATCGAGACAGGTCATACGCCATTCCCAGCCAAGCCAAAGTATATGGCGGATGTCATACTTGGGCATCTCGTATGATCGAGCTGGAAGAATGGAACGACATCTCCTGTTCGCACCACTGGTTAAACAGACTATGTCTTTGTTGTCATCATGGCAAGGTTTCTCTAGAGTGCTCAGTTTGCATTCGGCAAGCAGTTAGCGAGAGCTCTCGTAATGGTCACACATACTGTCTTCTTAATTATGCCCTCCATCGTGCCATGTGCTACAACACACCACTGCATAGCATCGATACCATGAAAGGTTCCACAAAACTAGCCTGATCGGGCCCATCCCCAAGTCCAATTCTGCCATTGAGATTCCGACCAGAACACGTCGTGCTTGGAATAACTACGCCATCTGCTAACTGAAAACTTCCATGAAAGGCAACGATTATGCCATTGAAGTTTCAAGAAATGATATACGATGCGCAATCCAACGGCATGAGTGGGCGTCAGACTGATGATGTGCCGGTGCAGATCCTTGGCAGTTGCCGCGATGGCGCGAGCACGACTTCGCACCTGCCTTTCCAGATACACCTGAGCCTGCGGATCTAGTACCGAAATAGCAGCTAGAAGTTTACAAGCCGTCATACTCGCTGCAGCTCCAAAAGTCTCTCTTTCCAACAACGTTCAGCGACAATTGTGATCTTGTGACATCCTTGCCACCGAGACTCCGACATTGTCTTTCACCGAGCGTAGCAACACCATCACGCAACCCTGCTTTGCACGCCAGCTGGTACCTGCAGGCCCAAGGCTGTCACAGGTACTACTCTTGGATCGGCGAATTGTTTCCTGGTATCAGAACGAATGGTTTGAGACTGAATCGGTATAATATGGCCACGCCATTGCTGGACTTGCCGACAGAACTCATACAACACATTTTCACATTCCTGGAAGCTCACGATCTTGCGAAATTTGCTCCGACATGCCGTCGTCTTCGCGACATAAGCTACGATGACAGAATATGGCATCCGATTGTAAACCACTTTATTCCCAATGGCATCTCTGAACCTTCTCCCGCCAAATCATTTCGGGACTTGTACATCGGCCACCATCCACATTGGTTTCTCACAAAGCAACAGATCTGGTTTGGTGATACTGAACCTATGGGCAAACTTCTTCTGGCCAGATTTGATCAGAATACCGGAGCTATCACTGCACACTCAATAGCAGCCTCCAGAGGCCCTCATACACTTTCATTCTGGGAGAAGGACACAGAAGTCATCATTCATAGCTTTCAGCCAAGAATAATGCTAGACCTCCACAAACCTGCAATGAGATTGGACCTCAACAGTTGGCAAAACCAGGACTCTAGCAATGGCAACCCATCCGATCGCAGCTATGCCCCTGGCTCCATCTACATTAAAGAGACATTGATGGAAACATTCTCCGAATCAGGACTATACAGCTCATTCATGCTCTGCCGCAATCTTCCCAAAGCTGCCATCACGGAGCAGACAGCTGTGTGGCCACCATTGAGATTTCCAGCTTCTGGTCGAGCACGGAATGACAGTAACGATCGTTACTCTTCCGCAGGCCATCGTCCTTCAAGGTTGGACGAGGTCAGTCAAAACAACTTCCGCGTTCGAAAATGGGTTGAGTACACAGGGCGCAGAACCATTCCAAGCTGGATCACATTCAGCTCCGGCAGCAGTCTGTCAGCAGCCTTGGGCGTAGGCATGCCATATTTTGCCAACGGTCTTGGCTCCACAGCAGGAGGAATGGATATCCGCATGCCAGAAGACATCACGACCTATGCATCAATGCCCGAAGCATGCTACACACCAACACCACAAAAGCCCTGGCAAGGAATTTGGTGCGGAGACTATAGCGGCCATGGCTGCGAATTTCTTGTGATCACTCAGCCGGACCCAGACCAAGAACAACCTTTACCGGAAAGAATGGACTGGTTACGAGAATGGTTCCGTGGTGGTCGCAGAGGCAGTGTAGGCAGTAATCAGAGCTTCGTCAGCGCAATGGAAGAGCTTCTCGACTTACCAGAAGGCACCCTCACCGAAGCTGGCACAGATGTAGGCTACGACTCTCCTCCGGCAAGCCCCAGCTCTGCAATGCTAGACGTCGAAGGTGCTCCATCAGGACGTATCGAAGCTATCAAATTGACTGGTGACCCGAATATCCCTCGAGGAGAATACACATTCATAGCTCCGGATATTGGACATGGAGGTTTCATTCGGATTGCTGATGAGGAGATGTTTCAAGGTGCTAGAGTGGTGAGGAGTGCGGGACATATGGCTGGGAGAGGATTTCAACGAGGTGAGTGATGTTCTTATCAGAGTTGGAATACATGCTGACGACCACAGATCAATACACCCCATCACAACTGATCATGATATCTCATGATCGCCTTGCACAATTCTGGGAAGGTTTCGGTCACATCTCATACTATCAGCGGGTAGATCTGGATGCTCTGATGAAGTTTGAGGCTAACAGCGCATCAACGAAATCAAGAGCTAGCACGCCTGAACCGCCCGAGATTTCGAATGAGATATGGATGGATTAGATTTTGAGTACTTCGAGTCTTTCGGATCAATGTCATATGTACAAATCCACATCAAATCTTTCACCTGGTTTTTTCGCCCAACGCCATGCGCTACTGAGGATATCACAATTTACAAAGCCCACCCATTGCAAATTTTTTGTTCGCGCGCGCGCAGAAAATGTAAGCACTTCTGGCCTCCATCAACTCCGGGCATCCAGTGCCGACTTTCGCTCAGCACGCACGCAGAACAGACACATTAGACTTTCCTTTCCTTTCCGGCCTCCTTTGCTCTATAGTCACGATCGCCTACCCACTCGTGTTATCATCATATCAGGCGTCGTGCGTGAATATCAAGAACGCCCGCTCCAGCTCATCTATCCTCATTTCGCGTCAACGGCAGCGGAACTCGTACTGTCCGCAGGACTATTAAAACCTCCACTCTCGTGCTGCTGGAGTCTCTTTCTCATTTCGTCGTTCTCTTGTTTCAGGGCGAGGAGGGCAGCATTCTCCTTCTGCAGCTTCCGTATGTATTCGTTCGCAGATTCCACAGTGGCGGCCTTGCTATTATTACTCTTCGCCGCGGAATCTTCCTTCGCGTCTTTGCTGTCTAGATCGGCTGCGGCTTCGGGACTGTCACTGCTGGCGGGGTCCTTGGTCTTCGATTGCGCGACTTTCGGTAGTAGTGACTGCATCTCTTTGAGTGCTTCGTTGATTCGATTTCTCCGTCCTTGTTCTGCGACTTTGTGTGAGGTGCGTTTGGAAGTCAATCCTGTTGAGAGTGAATCCGGATAATTGACTCCTGGTAGGTGGTTGCCTTCGAGTAGATTCTGATAATTTGACTTCGAAGCCAGGAGTAAGGCGTGCGTGGGAGAATGCAGCGAAGCACCTTCAGGAAGTAGAGGCTTTATGCTTGGGCTGATCCTTGGCCGGAGTGCAGGAGACAAAAGGGTGCCATTGCTGCTAACGCTGCCACGCTTTTTGTTTCCTCTGCCGCCTTTGCTGTCCACTTTGCCATTCTTGAGAAGTGCTCCTGGTGTCGATGCAGTCATCGGAGAGCCTACCAGTGAAGGACTCGGTGCAGCTGATGCAGCGGATGCAGGTCGTGCAGAAGATGGTGTGCTTTGAGGCCCAAGTTTGGGGGTTTTCCGCGCCGAGAGTCGCGGTGTTGTTTCTGCAGATGTTGAAGAAGGTACTTGTGTGTTGATCTGAGATAGCGAAGGTCTGCGAGAAGATGAATCTGCAGCAGCAGGCAATTGAATGTCCTCGAGTACCATTGGGTCGTTGGTTGCGCCTGCCGATCTTTGGTCTACTTTTGCCGAAGCCTGAGAAGCGCCTCGCATCGATAGGAGCGATTTTGGTGTCGCAGCTTTACCAAGAGCATTTTGTGCCTTTTGTTGGCCAGTGATCGCAGGAGAGTGTGTTTTGCTTGAAGTTGGCTTCGGAGGTGGACCCATAAGCGCCTCGCTAAGAGGTTCGGGGGAGATGCTACCATTTTCTGAACTGTCATTACGTGGCATTTGAAGACCTCCAGACACGGGCTGAGCACTCTTGGATCGCTGCAGTTCAAGATTGCCGTCCAGCTCTAAGGTCGGTGCCAAAGAGGATAGCATGGTTCCAGATTTCCGCTTGGACGCTTTTTGGATTGGAGACTGCTTGACTCTTGCAAGCGGGCCCGCACTTCGAGGTGTTGCAATTTTCCGTCTAGTCGATTTTCGTGATTGTGGATCCACAGCATCGTTGAGAGATAGCTCGTCTCCCATCATGTCGACGTCTATGCTTGGATCCAGAGGTGATGTAGCATTTGAGCTAGGTGCAGTACTAGGGTTTGTGTAATAGCCCTGATTATGCTGGGCTTGTCCGTTTTGTGCTTCGAGCATGGGCGAGGTCAAAGGCGAGAAGTATGCTCCAGGTATCGTGAATTCAGGCTGCACGTTGTATTGAGGTGTACCAGCAGGCGAGACCATAGGCGTGAAGGCGATCTGTTCTCGAGTCAGCAAAGTGCTTGAATTTCCCTCTCCCACTTGACTCACAGCATCCTCCTTCCTCAACTGATACCTCTGCTCCAAGATTGCACGATGCTGCGGATCCATCTGGTGCTGCAGAAACCGACCTGCCTCGCCGTGCATTTCGAAGCTGTTTGGAGTCGGTGGGACATGTTGATGCGAAGGGAAGCCCTGCATTCCTTGGAACTGAAATTGCTGGTTTTGGTGGAAGCCCTGCATCTGCTGTTGGAATACAGCATCTTGTGCGTATGGATTGCTCGTCTGGCCTTGACCGTTGAAGCGATGCTGCTGTTGTCCATGATCGCTCGTGCTTATGCCAAACTGGTGCGCTCCGAAGTCCTGTGCACTTGTACCCGTTATTGCCTGCGCCTCGCTTATCTCGTCAAAAGGTGTATGAGGATGTTTGCCAGACTGCTGCATGTGCTCGTCATAGTGTGGTGCATCGACGCTCGGTATGTTGTTCAGGTCGATGTCGCCGAATTCGAAAAGATTGCCTAGATCGTCGAGGGTCGTATTCATTTGCGCCATTGGGTCGACTTGATCTGGAGCTCGCGACCATGCCTGCTCGGTAGAGGCGTCCATCAGACCAATTGAACTGCCACAAAGCAGGTGTGCTGGCCTCGATCGCGAAGCGATTCAATCGTGGTAAATGGAAAGTGGGAGGCCGCACGGCTTTGCGCACGATCGCGGCGGGCTGGCGGTTCAGGATGTTCGACGTCCGAATCCACCTCAACGCTCGACGCCAGGCCAGCACCGCTTCCCGGCGCTGGACGTATGTTGCGACGTTGCGAGAGTCCGACAGATTGACAGCAGCGTGTTCTCGTCAGCGTGTGTCGGAAAGACACCGCACGGAGGAGTGCGCCTGATCCTCGGTATAGCGAGCGTCGTTCAGAAGTGAAGTGTGGTGGGAGCGGTCGAATCAGACTAGGAAAACCTTGTGGAGCCTGGTGGTTTTCTTGCGTGCACTTTGACGACGGCCAACTCGAACATTACGGTATCCTGTACGTGAAGCCTATGCGCAGTGATGGTGAGCCGCAGCTGCGCAGACCCGTACATGCCACGGCAAAGAGCATGAGAAAAGGCACGAAATACTTCGGAGGCCTTTGGGGTGCGCGGGATGTGGCAGAGGGACGAACGCATGAGACGCATGGGATCAGCGGACCCAAGGTCCCCCAAATCAGCAGCTGATAGGCCGGGTTGTGCCAATCTGCGCGAGCACAAGCTTTCACGCTATTACGCCTCTGGAGTCTGGGCAGAGCTATGGAAAGCAGTTAGCTATATGCCACTACCACCTCCCAACCTTTGCCCTAGATCTCTTCAGCGAACGCTGTTCACGAACACCCGGTTTTGCCAGCTTGAAGTCATGATAGCCGACCTCGTGCACAACATCCCTATATAATGGTTTCTGCACATTGCATTCGATCAATATATTCGAATGCATACGCCCGGTCAGGAAGCGTGTGTCACAAAGTTGACATCGCCCGGCTCTTGGTCTGGAGTCTCGCGGCAGCTCCGCCATCTTGGGCTCACACGTGAGACGCACGTAGCTGGTTGCAGCCGTGAGAAGGCTGACCTACTTCATGCGGAAAATTGGCCGGTCGTGTATGGCTTTTTCAAAGTTATGAAAGATTTGAGAAGCCAGATGCGGCGCGAACGAAAACTCGTTAAAAGATACAGTAGACGCGGTCCATCTTCCGTGCATGTGGCGCAGCCTCGCGTATAGCTGGTCGTTTTGAATGGCCGGACTGCCGCTTGAAGGAGCGCGGGATGTCTTGACCGATATAGTTGGACGACCAGGGCATCATCTCGCAGATGCCAGATGCCGAGAATATCCATGTCAGTCTCTCGGTGTCCAGGCATCACAGGATGAATTTTTGGTTAGACAAGGCAATTTTTCCGTAGAGGAATCTCATGGTCGTTTTGGATCTGGAGGGCTTTCCTCTGCAAAGGCGGCGCCGGACCGTGCTGCGAGAACTTATCCGGTTCGCTAGCGGGAGGAAATCTTGTAAGAACACAATATCATCAGCCGAATCATTGCTATTATTGTGGGCGTTGGATAATCGAGCGTTCATTGACAGCCAGTGCGATTATAAGTGGGACAGGACGTTACTGGTACAGAACCTCATCTACATGTCTTGCCCAGTCCCATGTGCCGCATCAATGTACTTTTCATAACGTGAAAGCACCCTGCCGCTCTCGAAGCCTTCTTCCAAACAACACAAAATCGAGTCTGCAAAACGTCGCAGCTCATTTCCCAATACAACCGTCCGCTGGAAACGCCGATGCTATAAACAAGCCAGAGAGATTAGGTATCATAGGTGATTGTGCTACATGACGGAGCAGCAGCCATTGGATTGCTGTGGTGCATAAGGATCTTCGCGCTTGTCGATTGTTCCCCAGCGGCTGGGAACCATAAAGTCCTGTGATTGCAAAGTCAGCAGATGAGCCAGGCGCGTGGCAGCTCCGAGACAAGATATGTACCTTGGGCTCTTTGTCGGTGAATGCGATCAAGCTGCGAGCGCGTTAGCATTGATCGCAGTGGCACGTAGTATGTATCAGACAAGCTTACTCCATGGCAGCCTCTGACACAGGTATCCTTCTGCGGTTCAAATCCTCCTGCAATCGCTGATTGAGCTCGGTGAGTCGTCGGAGCTTCAGTTCGGCCATGGATTGCTTCTTAGTCTTGCCATTGTCGTTCGTGCGGATCTCGTAAGGTGTAGACATGGTGCTCCGCTGTCACAGGCGGTGGTCTTGGATCTTGACGGCGCGGCGTGGTCTGGAATTGAAGCTTGACGTCTCTATCTCAGGAGTGGCTTGAGCGACGCAGGGCGCGCGCAGATATAAGGCGGCGGCGCGGGTCGTGTGCTCGCTCGTGGTGGTGAAGCGAACGGAAATAGCGGTGCAGGCTGATTGAGTCGCATGCGACAATTCTCGTGCTCGAAAGTGGTTCGTACGACTGACGTGCGTCTTCTGTCTTGTCGCGCTTCCCTAGCTGCGGCGTGGTAGTGGATACTGCAGGGCAGGTGCGCAGGTGCGCGGATATGCTGAGAGGATGTAAGGAGTGACTGGCGTGGCACGTGTAATATGCAACTGCTGTGAGCGCAATTGTGCGAAGCTGCTTGCCTGTTTGAGTGGTGTCGGCGGGCTGGGAGCCTCGAGCAGGACGTCGGTTGGTTTCACGATTCAATCTCCTTTCACAGACAGGCCGCCGGAAGGAAATGGAGCTCTCCGCAGCCGAGATGATTGCGCGAAAGTCGCAGTCGTCGACAGCCTTATGGACCAGATGTCGATGTGAATGTCGCTGCGCGGAAGAGCAGTATGTAGTAGGAATGTATGTTACTGGCACACTACAGGAGACGTCTATGCTACGTGTTGCCTTCATGCTCTTCGACGGCCGCATTCGTGCTAGGTTTGCAAGGTGCTGGCCGCCAACAACTGACCGCCCAGAGCATTCTTTATTCGGCAGAGCAAGCGAGGCTCTCCACTACTGTCGACCTTCACCGCAACACTTTATATATATGTCAGTACTCCCTCGCGTGCTCTGTACCATATCTGCGGGTGCAGCTGAGACATTGCTTGCAGACCGCATGGCTCGAATGCGGCCTTGTAGATTGACTAGGTGACTCGAAGTAGCAATGAACCGGGTTGCGCTTGCCGCACGTGAATCCCATAGTTTTTTCTCGTGTAGGCCAGGCAAGCGCCAAGCCACGCACTTCCAGCTTGAATCTGTTCATCGACCTGATCCGCGCTCAGAGACGCGGCCATCCCAGCATCACCATCCCTCGCACTCGCGACACACGCAACCATATCGCCGCCGACTTACTGATCACATATTCGTGATCAGCATTTGAGGGGGCAGCCAATATGCCTCCTCCACCACATACTCGCCCCGAGAATGTTCTCAAGCGGGCCCAAGAATTAATCGGAGTCGAGCAGCAGCAGGCCGCGCTGTCTATCCTTCACGAACATGTCACTTCCAAGAGGACGCGCAATAGCACCATCGCGGCCCTTGAGCCGGTGATGCTGCTGTTTGTTGAGCTTTGTGTGGACCTACGAAAGGGGAAGTCAGCCAAGGATGGACTTTACAACTACAAGAACACCAGCCAGAACACAAATGTCGCTACTATTGAGCTGGTGTTCCGTCGCTTCATCGAGCTGGCAGAGCAGAAGGTTACGGAGGCACAGCAGAAGGCGGACGAAATATCGGCTCAGGGTGCGCCAATGGAGGATGCATCCCTTGCCAACGTCACAGACTTGGAGGCGATGGAGACGCCTGAATCCATTTTGCTTTCAACTGTATCAGGCGAGCAGTCAAAGGACAGGACAGATCGCGCGATCGTCACACCATGGCTCAAGTTCTTGTGGGAAACCTACAGAACTGTGCTCGACATTTTCAAGAACAATGCCAGGCTCGAGGTCATGTACCAGACCACCGCACACCAGGCTTTCCAGTTCTGTCAGAAGTACACTCGCAAGACTGAATTCCGCCGTCTCTGTGAGCTGCTCCGCAACCACTTGCAGAACGCTGCCAAGTACTCTCAGCAGGTTCATGCTATCAACCTCAGTGACCCTGAGACCCTCCAGCGCCACCTCGACACTCGCTTCATGCAGCTTAATGTGGCCGTCGAGCTTGAGCTGTGGCAAGAAGCTTTCAAGAGTGTTGAGGACATCCACACTCTGCTCAGCTTGTCCCGCAGACAACCAAAGAACTCTATGATGGCCAACTACTACGAGAAGCTTACTCGTATCTTCTTGGTCAGCGAGAACTACCTTTTCCACGCTGCAGCATGGAGCCGATACTACAACCTACTCACTCTTTCTGCACGCCAAGTTGCAGCAGGCGCTGCGAAGAAGGACAACCCGGCCAACATTGGCGATGCTGATCTCTCCAAGGCAGCTTCTTTCGTGCTTCTTTCGGCTCTCTCAATTCCGGTCATCAGCACATCGCGTTCTCGAGGCGCCTTGATCGATGTTGACGCAGCACGCAGCACTAAGAATGCTCGTCTGACCAACCTTCTTGGCATGAACAGCGCGCCTTCTCGTGCCATCCTCTTCAAGGATGCACTGAACAAGGACATCCTCCAGCGTGCACGCCCAGAGATCCGCGATCTTTACAACATTCTCGAGACTGACTTCCACCCCAAGTCAATTTGCGAGAAAGTTTCTCCAATTCTGTCTCAGATTGGTGCCGATGAGGAGATGCAGAAGTACGTGCTGCCACTCCAGCAAGTCATCCTCACCCGTCTCTTCCAGCAGCTTTCCCAGGTCTACACCGACGTCAAGCTCCAGGATGTTCTCGCTCTCGCGCAGTTCCCAGATCCATTCCAGGTGTCAGCAGCTACCATTGAGAAATTCATTATGAATGGATGCAAGAAGGGCGATCTCTCGATCCGCATCGATCACTCGACTGGCATTCTCACCTTTGACTCAGATGTTTTCTCCTCTGCCAAGGCTCTCCACCCTGGATCAGGTGCTGGCTCTGCCGAGGCCGACGCCAGCTCGGTGCAACGTCTGCAGAGCACTCCTGCTGAGATTGTTCGCTCCCAGCTCTCCAGATTGTCGAAGGCTCTCTACATCGCTGTACAATATGTTGACCCGAGCTTCAACGAGGATCGCCAAAAGGCAAGGATTGCAGCACTCAAGCGTGCTGAAGCGGGTGCCGAGAAGGAACACGCTGAACTCATCGCACGTCGCGAGATTATCCAAAAGAAGAAGGAGACCGCTGCCAATGTTCAGCTCGCACGCCAACGCGAGGAGGAGCAGCGACGCAAGGCTCGTCAGCAGGAATTGCAAGCCGCTGAGACGGAACGACTTGCTCAGGAGACACGAGATCGAGAAGAGCGCCGTATTCAGGCTGAGCGGAAGCGTGTCCAGCGTGAGGAGGCTGAGAAGCAGTTGAATGAGCTCAAGAAGGGAGTCAAGGGCGTCGACATCTCTGGTCTCGACATTGACGATCTTGACACTGGCCGAATCCGTATGCTCAAGCTTCAAGCTCTTGAGAAGGAGAAGAACGAGATCAGTGACAAGGTACGTATCTCCGGAAAGCGAATTGACCACCTTGAGCGCGCATACAGAAAGGAAGAAATCAAGCATGTGCCAGCCGACTATGAAGCACAGCGCAAGCGTGATCTGGAGGCCTATGAGCAGGACAAGGAGGAGACTTTGGCGGCGGCCAAGCAGAAGCACAAGGAAGAAGTCGCTCTCAAGCATCGTCTCAGTCGTCTTGTGGGACACTACGAGCAATTTAAGCGAACAATCACAGAGCAACGCCATGCCGACTTCGAGAAGCGCCGCAAGCAAGCAGAACGTGAGCTTAACGCCGCTATGGAGAAGAGACGTCGTGAGGTCCGCGAACGCAAGGTTGCCGAGAAGCGGCGTGCAGAGGAAGAGGAACGCATGCGCCTAGAAGAAGAGGAGCGCGAGAGATTGGAGGAGGAAGAAGCCGCCCGTGCTGCCGAGGAGAAGCGCATCAAGGATGCTGAGGCCAAGGCAGATGCAGAGAAGCGTAGAGCAGAGCGCGCAGAGGCGGCCAGAAAACAGATGGAGCGTGAGGAAGAAGCTGAGCGCAGACGTCTTGAGCGTAAGCAAGGAGGTGCTGCTGCTGCTCCTCCCTCGAGGACGTTCGAGCGCCGCGCCGAGGCCCCAAGCGAAGCCGCACCGTCCGCTGGAGGACCACCGAGACTCAATCTTGCTGGCAACAAGCCAAGCTGGCGTGAGCGTGAAGCGGCCAGACAAGCTGCTCAACAATCGGGTGGGCCATCAGAAACTGCTGCACCTCCTGCCGCAGCCGCACCTCCCGCAGAGGCCTCAGAAGAGCCAGCTCAGCCAAAGCGATCCGGATACATTCCGCCTGCACTCCGTGGCAAGGCACCTGGCGCCGACTCCGCACCACCACCGCCAACAGAGAGGACCGAGCGATGGCAGCCACGTTCGCGACCACAAGCTGAAGGGGAGCGCAGCGACACTCCACCTAGCCGTGGTGGCGGCGCATATCGACCACCGGGATCTAGGAGTGGTGCCGCTGGAGGTGCTAGCAGCGGTGGAGCATACAGACCACCCGGCGCACGATAAATGCTGTCTACGAAGATACGGCTGCATTGGGTGTGAAAGGAAGGAAGTGAAAAGGAAGCATGGTATTGTTTTGTGCACTGTTCGGGAGTGTCTGCTAGGAGGAGGCATGTGGCTTTCAGCGGTATAAGTAGCGATTCATCACACAGGCGTTGAGAAGGATGCTTGTCATATGGCTGATGTCTGTCCTTACGAAGTTACTATGCACGTACCCTACGTAATGATCAGGTGCTTGGCTTGATCTGCGGTTGAAGCGGTCACTTGTCTCACCGTTCCTTTATCGTCATGTGCTCGGCGGCGGCTGGAAATGGTCTCGGATAGTATCGTGTGAGCAAGGATCTGAGAGTGCCCCTCCCTCGAGCGAGTCTGTTGTTGTGGTCCTTACGTAGCCGGCTATAGGGAGAAGACGTGTCGGTATGCATTCTTCTTTCTTCTAACTCACTCTGCTTGATCGCTGCACAAAGACTAAATTGACACGCTTTGGTTCCAACAACGGACGTTCCAGAAGCACAAAGCCGACGACACGAGGCAGAGGCAGAGGACCCCACCATTGCTGTCCGACGCTGACGCGGGACCTGCGTTCACAGCTCTCGCCTGCTTGTGGTACCGGAGACAGTGCTTGCAGAGGACCAGTTATACATTTCTCGCACCAGATCGCTAGTTTGCTGGGAGAGATACATGTAGATTGTGAGTGGCCAGTACCGATTTGCACGTCGCTGCCAAACAAAGCCGCACGTGTGAGCAGGAACAGGCACACGGGCAGGCGTCACTGTCAGCTGCTCACAACGCTACAACACCCTACGCTTCGCTTCGCTTCACCTTGATTCTCCCATTCGGATAGCGACACCAAACCCGACACTCTTTCATCACCACCACCAACACTACCGCCGCGACTTGGCACACTACGAGCGACACGCCTACAAACCTCACGCATCCTACACATCTCGGCTGGATGCCCTCCGCCGACGACGACTTCGTGCCCGACTTCGACAACTTCAACGAGCCGCAAGCTGCGCCAGCTCAGGACGATCTTCTCGGCAAATCGCCGCCCGCCACTACCAAGACCAAGAAGAAGAAGAACAAGAAAAATGCCGCCAAGCAGAGGCCGGCCGAAGACGCAGACTACTCCTCTTCATACCCCAAGTCGATAACACCATCTCCGCCTACCGACGGTGTTAAGCTGCACCAGGTCGCCTCTCCGTTACTGCAACCAGAGCCCGAGCCTGAGACAGCACCCGAGCCAGAGCTACAGCCGGTACCTGAAAGCTCTCCGCTAGTATACTTGGACGATGAGTCCCCAGCAGTAGAGCATGTCGAGCTATCAGCGCCTGCCTCTCGGCCAGAGTCGAAGTTGTCTCCGGCTGCTTCACCCGCTGTGAGATCACCGAAGCCAGCTACAGCTAAGCTCGCTGCACCTTCATCACCTGCCACACGTCCATCTAGTCTGTATGGAGGTGTGCGAGACCGGAGAAATAGCATTAATAGTCAGAGACCTGTGCCACCAGCTTCGGTACAATCTCAACATCGTCGCGAATCGCTTGTGTCTCATCGTCCAGCTCCTCGTCTGGCCGATCCACCCCCGCCTCATATGCCTCAAGCTCACTTCTTCGGACTGCCCGATCTTGGTCTATTTGGCCAGAAGCAGGAGACTGGGAGGCCTGCTGGATCGGACGGCTATTGCTGTCGCTTGGACTCGTTTGCAGACGCTGGTAGCGAAGTCTGCGCTAAAAGTGCAAGAGATGCTTTGCTTGTTGGCAGCGAGGGTGGGCTGGAGGTGCTCAGAATCTTGCCGAACAAGCTTGAAGTGGTCGGTCGTTTGGAAGGTCTACGAGGCGCAGTAATTGATGCAAAGATCCTACCACATCTCAAGAAACACGACTACATTCAGGAGCTCCGGCCACTTGTCGCTGTCACTGTACATGGACCAATGCTGGATGACAGACGAGATTCGGGTCCAGAGGGTGATGGCAGCGAGCCTGTCGATAACGACCCTCCCAGCCACTTCCAGACCACCGTTGATGTGTACTCCCTGCAAACACAGCACTTCATCTGTACGCTCTACAGCAGTGCGCCAGTTGCATTGGATATGCCGACTTTTGGCCAAGTTGCGTCTCTACCGGATCCCATCGGCGACCTTCAACTAGATGCCAGAGGACATTTCATCACTATTGCGTCTGGTAAGAGTGGTGAAATATTTGTCTTCACGGACACTCCAAATGGCGACATTCGAGAGCCGGAATTCAGGTGTATTGGAAAGTTCTGGACTACTGTACAGAAGCCACTATCATCGCGACCTCAAAGCCAAAGTGACGCAACAGGGAACGCTCCAGAAGTCAAAGAAGAGCCTCGTCGTCCTCTTTGCAGTCTTGGTTCGCGATGGCTGGCTGTGGTGCCCCCTGTCTCGTCCTCCAGCATTTCAATACAAGGTGCTCCTTTGATCCACGACTATAACGCCAACCCTCCAGGTGTCATCACTCATGCCGCGCCACCGCAGCCTGCTGTTTCTTGTGAAGTAGTCGGAACTGATGTCGAAGGTGCATGGTCCAGACTAGGTCGCCAAGCTGCTCAAGGCTTAGTGAAATATTCACAGAAAGGCATCGAAATCGGTTGGAATGGTTGGAAAGAGCTCACGCATCCATCCCCTCCAGGAGCTCGTCAGGGCCACGAACGAGGAACGAGCAAAGAAGACCTCTTCCCACCTACAAAAGGACCGGGCGAAGACCTCGGACGACTTGCGAAGGAGCCAGCTCTTGTTGCATTGATCGATCTGGACACGCTCCTCTATTTTGAAAAATGGAAGCCGAAGTATTTGACTGCCCCATTATCTGCATTCGCGCTGGTGGAGGGATGCAACTTTGTTTCGCTCTCTTCGGCCGGCACCAAGCTACTCACATCCAGCCGCAAGGGTGAAGTCTCCACAATATGGGATCTGTCGCAAGTCGCTCACGGCGTTGCAAAGCGTGCAGAATCCACCGATGAGAGCACTAGCACCAGTCAGTGCATTAAGCAGATCCAGCGCATTCCACGCAACAGTCCCTCCACAGTGTTGGGCTGTGCGTGGTCAAGAGATGACGATGCTGTGGCTATTCTCACAGCACATGGCACCGTCCACCTCCATGAGGTAGCCTCACGACCACCTTCCAGGAAACGAAAGCGTGCGACCTCGATCTTGCCACCAGCACCTGAAAAGGCCGATGCCACTATTAGTCTGTCCACCGGCGTGTCGCCACCTAGTAGCAGTGCGGCAGGCTTTCTCGGAAGCATCAAGTCAGGATGGCAGACCGTCAGCACACAAGTCAACACCATGCGCACTACCAATCCGGCATCTGCATTTGGCCTGCCTACTACATTCGCTGGCTTTCGTGAGGCTACTGCAGCAGCTGGTAATGCTGGGTCACGAGCTGTGGCTAGAGGTTTGAGTCAAGGCTACACAGCAGCTAAGGGCGGCGCCGCAGACTATTGGCATGCAGATGACAACAAGATCCGACATACAAAAGCGCTACAGACACCATTCGCGGCCAAGTCACTAACGTGGGTTCGAAGGAACAACGCCACGTCTGTGACAATCGCGTGCGGTGGAACCATTCATATACATCCTGTGCAACGTGTCGAGCGACGTAAAGGCGATGCGATTGTGAGTGGACTCAAGCATGAGAAGTATGCTCATAAAGCTTTTCCATTGCCATCAATCACAACTCGTGCGGAAGTTGGGGTCAACATCGATGCCTGTGTTGGACAAGGACCTCACGGATTCTGGACTCTACGAAACTCGACACCACCGCCAGCTGATCCTCGCAAAGGCAGCATTGCAACTGCAAAGACGCTGCAAGACCAGACGAATGACCTTGAGACGAACCCGCCATATTGTCCATTCCACGTGGATAGCCGAGTCACAATCTTCGCGTTCGATGAGATGGATCAGAGTCAGTATGGTCCATCACTTGCTTACGAAGGCTTTATAATAAAAGGCCACGACCATCCTGACGAACGGCCTTGGACATTCGGTGAACAAATGCCTCCTAGCTCAATGATCAACGAGCGCACCGCAGATGATTACCATGAAGGCAGCGATCTAGATCAGGACCCGCTTGCTGATGAGGATGACGATGATGATGTGGCGGACCAGATGGAGAGTAAATTGACTATCCAACCAGCTCGCAAAGGTAGTAATCGTCAAGGCGATGACCAGATACGGATCAATACGATGCGCAGGCCCGGCAAGAGCAACAAGGCCGGCAAACGAGGTGGCGGGGATGGAGAGTTCGACCTGATGGAGGGCGACGATGATGACTTTACATGATGATGGATATGAGAGATGAATGAACCTCTCCGCTTGGGACTTGCTTGGCGTCTGGTCGGCGCAGTGGTGAGTGGACGAATGAATGTTGATACCCATAAACAAATTCAAGAACTTCGCAGGAGGTTCTTACTCTTGGACTTATCGATCAAGTTGCATCAAACATTTCTCTTCCAAACATTTCGTCTGTTGTGGTTCTCACGCATACCTGGTGCCTTCGTTATCTACTTGTCTTGGCACCATTGCTTAGGGTTACCTTCAAGGGTTAGCGACGACGATGCGTACCAATTTCGAGATCTGACCTTCAAATTGTCCTTGGTGCTTCTTGATGGTGAGTGTTAATTGTTTCTATTGGTTTTAGGCGTTCGGCATGGCGAATAATGAAGTTTGTATGATGGTTCGAACGATCACCTTGAAGACCGAATCATCTGGATGCTTTCTGTATTGTCGAAGCACTGATGGCGGACATCCAAGCCATCACCTGGCGACAAAGACGACAAGAGACTCAAGGACATGATGTATGTTCTCTGGAAAACTGGTTGGTAATTTCTTCTATTCTGCTATACACGAGTTCTTGCTTTTCCCTGTGAGTGAGAATATGCTACATACAGACATGCGAGCCTCCTCCTCCGCGCTACAGGAGGCACCATCTATTTTACTCTTACTCGACCAATAAGCTCTGTAATCTCGCTTCCGCAGAAATGACCTGTTCAAATATGTTAGCATCGCGATCAAAACTTCATGGGAAGGCCTCTAATACTCACATCAACAGCTTGTCTAACCTCCAAAACCCTTCTACATTCCGCCACCCAATCCCTAGAAAGAACACCGGCCCAACCTCTCAGACCATTCATTTCACGAGCTGCGGCGTCTAAATCGCCTTCTTCGAGAAGAACTTCTGTTCTTGCGAGAGTGGCTTCTACATCATCTCCTTCGGGTAATCCACGATCGCTCTTCTTTTGGAACATTAATCTGCTGAGGACAGCGCTTGCCGCGTGGGAAGCGACGCCGGCGTCTTCTGGTAGGAGAGAGGCTTTTCGTACTTCGGATGCTACGCGCCGGAAGCGGTCGATTAATGCTGCTGCGGATGGGACGCCGCGTTGGTATGCGGCGGGATTTATCGAGGCGATGGCTGCGTTTACGACATCGTTGTTCTTGCTGACTTCTTTCAATGCCACGAGCTCGTTGATGAACGGTGTTGGCACGTCAGACTCCTGCAACTTTGATCTCACTGCCTCGAGTGCGACTTGAAGGTGCTGTGTCTGGAGAGTGGCGTCTACAACCTCATTCCACTGTGTAGTGAGCTTCTCGAGCTCGTTTACTGATGTCGATAGCTCGTCAAGCTTGCTGAGCCGGCCATTGCGCTCTTCTTCGATCTTGGCCTTGACGTCGTCCATGAATCTCTTCTGGAGAGCAATCTCTTGCTCGATCAGAGAGTTCTTGTTCTTCTGGTCGAAGACCTTTCTAGCAGCGTCGAGCTCGGCGGAAAGCTTCTGCTGGTAGCTATTGCTAAGCTTTTCGCGTTCCTGCTCGTACTCTTCGCGCCATCGTGTTTCCTGCTCGCGCATCTCGCCTTCGAGACGGCGCACAAGTTCCTTCGCAGCTTGGTCGAACTCGAGATGTGCGTTCTTCACCTGGGTATCGGCATCATGTGCAGCCTTATCGCGAACGATCTTGATCTCTGCAATGACCTTGTTCAAATTGTTCTTAGCCTCAGCGACTGTACCCTCGTACTTAGACGATTCAGGCGATCCATTGATGGACGTTATTATGCCGTTCACAAGCTTGATCAGCTCTTGCACAGCAGGCTCTTGTGCTTCTGGGGCATTGATGTGGTCCACTGTGGAAATCTCCTTCTTGGGCAGAAGCTTGTGAGAGACGTCCGGTGCTTCCGGCTTTGTGGGCTCTTGTTTCTGCTCAGCAGCTTTAGGCTTGGGCTTGTTATCGTCAGTAGCAGTCGTATGTCGTCCCTTCTGACCCAAATCCTCCCCGTTGTTGTCCTTTGCAGCAACACGCGGGACTACACCGGAGTGACTTGCGACTGTGACCTTATTCTCACCGCGTGTCTGCGGCCAATTCCTCCCACTATCTGTGCTGCGACCCGGGAATCTCTTTCGGAATTCGCGCTCCTCAAAGTAGGAGACAGCATCCTCGCCAAAGGACACGTACTCAGTGAAGAAGTCGTGGAAGTTGTCGTTGACCAGGGAGTAGTAGACACCGCCTGCGTATCCCAGCGCAGAGAGAATGACAAGGCTCAGCAAGAAGCGCCTGAAGCGACCCTTCTTCTTGGGCGGAGGTGGAGGAGCAGAGGTCGGTCCGGTCGCAGCAGTGCCAGTGCCCACAGGAGGCAGGTTGCCGGTATTTGTAGATGGAGTGGGAGGTGTCGCCTTGACTTCGGCGGGCGTCGGCGGAGTCTTAGGAGGAGTGTCGATGGGGGACGGAGTGGGATTGCTTGTCGCAGTAGCGAGAACGGGTGCTTGAGGGACGCCGGCTGTCGTTTCGCTTTGGCTGCCAGGGAGCACTGTCTTGTCGGGAGATCGTGCGTCTGCGAACGTTCTCTGGAAGCAACGTCGGTCAGTGTATGCTCATGCTCATGCTCATGCTCATGCTCATGCGGTCGAGGCTCTTGCGCGCTTTCCAGCGCATCTCAACGTACAGAAACCGGCACTTGGTATCGCAGTCGACTACCATTCTGCCATTGGCGCACGACACCTGACCGAGCGCCTTGCTCCAGGCATTTTCCGCCTCGAGTAACGGCGATGCGCAGCATTGTGGCTGCTGTGAGGAGTGCTGAAGAGCCGTGAGTGTTTTGCCCTTCAAAGATTCCATTCCCATTCCCAGCCTGGAGTTCCTGGGAGAGTTCAAGCTTCGGCAGTGGCCTGAGATTTCATGCCGCCAAAATTCAGCGTCATACCAGCCAGCGTTGAGGAACATATTCAGAAGACACAATGGAACAATTGCGAATTTGCTAGGGTATCTAAAAGGACATGGCAATTGAACAAGACCGAATCTCTCAATCGGAAGAGTCTCCTCCCAGGTCAATGACCTCCGCCTTCCGCTTCACACCGGTTTGGCAGCTCTGCCAACGGCGCACTTCTTGCTGCGACTTTCATAATCTCTGGCACGTTACTCTCATCGCTAATCAGCGTCCTCATCTCTACGATCTTTCCATACCGCCTGCCAAGCATGTCCTTCAAAATCGCCGTGTCGAATCTCTGCAAGACTTCTCCAGCTTCCTGACATCTCGCAGACCAAGCATCGAATGCCTGCTTACCCTTCTTCCTCTTCGTGACGCATTTTCTCACAGCGGCTAAAACTTCGTCCGCCTCAAATACATCCTCTCCATCCATGATGAGGGCCGCAAGGAACGCAAGCACGAAATGTGTACGGTTGCTGCACAATGAGACAGGACCATTGATGCTACGACTGGTCAGCTTTGCAACGCACGAGAGCAAGACCACTCACCAGTTTTCCAAAAAGTCACTCCGTTTCAGAGATAGTGCAATGCTGATTAATGCTCTGCCATCCTGCTCGGATGGGTTAGACATGGTAGCTACGGCTTTTGTAAGGACGCCGGATGCCCAGTCAGCAGCAGGTCCAGCACGATTGTTGAAGTCACCGTCAAAGAGGACTTTCAAAGCCTCGAAGGTAGCATTGACGCCCGGCATCTTTGCGAAAGCTTCCGTGAGACTGTCAAACGTCAGTGGAAGAACAATGACCCAGATGAAGCTAAAGGACGTACGCGTGCTGCAACTCTGCGAAGTGTGTGTTGATTACTGGGCTCAACGTCTTGAACGCTTCGCTTCTGAGCGGCATACAGGAGCTTGCCACCACGTTCGCCAGACTCCGGTACTCCTTCAGTTTCCCAAAAATGCAGAAGACAGCCGAGATGATATGAGGTGGGAACTTTGGATCGATGGGGCGACCAGCGTAGTCCGTATGGCTAGAGGCGCTCTGGTTCTCCTTGAGGATGAAATAACACGTCTCGAGCAGGTCCGACTTGATTTGGTTTCTCGTTTCTCCTGAACTGTTCTTCAGCCTTCTCAGTAGCCAGTTTATCACCGGCGCAATATCTTTCTTTTGCCTCGAGTTGTCCCTTTTGTGCGAGAACGCGCTCATCAGCCACTCGATTGTTTTGTCTCTCGGTACTAGCACGACGACCTATAAATATCAGCATGAGTAAAAGCCACTGGCACTGAACACACTCACCGTATCGCGATACCAATGCGTAGACTGTGCTCCCGCGTTGCCAGTATATCCGGTATAATCATGATCATCAGGATCGCGCGAGTATGTCTGAAAAGCTTCCTCGAACAACAAGCACTCTTCCTCGATAGTCATGTCAATGATCAGCTGTGTTCCATCAGGAGCGATGACACGTTTCAGCTTCGTCTCCGTGTCGTGAATGTCTTCGATGGCATGGAACTCCCCATCCGATCCATCCTCGTCTTCATCTTCGTCATCGTCGTCGTACCAATCATTGTATCTGCCACGCCGCGAGCCATACCTATCATACGGATCATACTCGTAGGCCGCCTCGCCACTCTTCATGTGTTCCATGGATGCCAGGAAGATCTCGTACTTGTATTTCTCAGCGAAATGTGAAAGAGCTTGAACCCGAGCAACGTCCGCGCCTTTCAGGCTGTTGATGTTGAGATTGGCATCCGTGTACTTATGATCAAGAATATATATCGCCTCGGACGAGTCAACCCATCGCCAGTTCTTCAAGGCACTTTTCAACGCAGGGTACTGCTCGCCGATGAGGGATGCGGAAAGATTAGATGCGATCGCGGATGTCTTGTAGATATTGTAGGTCAGCACTAGCCTGTAGCCCGATGTCACTTCCTTGACTTCGTGAGTGACATCTGAGTACCAGCAAGCGTATGAGGGCTGGGTCGTGGATGTTGCAAAGCGCTTGGCGACACCTTTGTGCGAGAGGACGATATCGCCACCTTCGTTAGGGGAGGGGAGACAGATCACAAGGGTCGCGAACATGCCAGGAACCTTTTCTGTATCCGTATGCGGTTTGAACATGGCTCCTGGTTCGTAGAGTAGCATATTGTAGGGAGAGACACCAACTTGTGCGAGGTTAGTAACGCCTACTTCAGACATAGCCTTCGTCACAGCATGATTGACAGTGGCATTGAAGTAGGGATTGTTGACCACAAATTCATTAGTGTTCAACTCCCAAGTTTTCCGTACTGTATCATCCACAATGGTTTCAGAGCCCTTGCCGAAGGGCGCCTTGTGGCTGGCCGCGATCAGTCGTCGAGCATCCTGCTCTTGAAGTGGTAGAGTGACTTGGAGGTTCGCCTTGTGCAACGGTGATTACTGGATCCCAGAATTGTGTAACAGGTCCAAACGAAGCGAAGGATCCGAATTGCTGTACCGCGTCCAACGCCTGCTGCAAGCTCTCTCTCTGACATCGGACTCGGAGATGCCGTAGTCCACCTCAGACTCCTGGTCGACCTCCTCTTGCGGCACAACTGGCGGAGCTTGGCTTGCAACCAATGCGGCTTGATTGGTGTGTTGCTGGTCAAGTCGAGGAATTGGTGCTCCATTTGGCCAAACCCGAGTTGTAGTGACTCCATATCTGGTCTCGGTGTGCGTGTTCTCAGCTCGACTGGGCTGCTGCTGTTCATTACCAGCTGGCTGCGGCCTTTGCATACTGGAAGAGCCTGCCAGCAATTGAGGCGCTGCTATCGTGTTGGGCGGTATTTGGCCTGCCGGTGTGTTACTGCTGTCACCTTTGCCGGCCTCAGCATCTGTCTCGCAACTGGCTTTTCCATGCTCGGCTTCACTGCTGTCTCCACCGTTGTTGGGCTCATCGTCTTCAGCTTCACTCTCCTCATCATCGTCATCGTCTGAATTCTCATCCTCATCCTCGTCCTCATCCTCGTCGCTCCCCTCGTACTATTCCCCATCTATAGCTCTTGCCCAAGCATATCGACCACCAGCTACCAAATCGGAGTCCGAGATATCGCTCATAATGCTGAATGCTCCGTGACCTACGATATACGCGCGATCGTGAAGCGAGCTTCTCTCAATGGTACAGAAGACTCACCTTTGCGATTGATCACATTTACAGTTTACCGGGTGGAGGACGCGTTCGCGTAGCGCGTTCAAACGCGTGATCACGCATGGTCTACGCGGCATTATCGAGTGAGTCCCAGCATTTGCAAAGGCAGTCCGTAAATTTTTAAAGATGCGTGCGAGAATGCAATGGAATTCGATACAGTCTGAAGTTTTGGAGAAGCTGGAAGGCGCTCCGTGATGTTTGAGACGGTCAACACGCGGCACGTGGAAGACCCACTTTTCTGAGAGGGACAAAGAATCACTGCAACCATGGCACTAAATCCGCATATTGAATTGATTCCACCCATCCCATCCCGAAGAGCTATCTATCTCGCGCAGTAGCCTCAATTTCGACTTTCCAAATTCCAGCCCAGCAACCGCAGACCGTGTCGGCATATTCCACATTTCAGTCTGACTTGCTCGCTCAAGAAACCCGCACCGATTTTGGTCAAACGCCTTCCGTCTTTGTAAGAGTACCGCCATGCTTCGCTCCTCGTAAGATGCAAAATTAACAAAAGGAAAACAGGCTCCTCACAAGAGCCCAGAAATGTCAAGAGAGTACATTAGAAAACGTTGAAGTGTTTGTTCGGATGGTGGTGTCTCTTCGTTATGATAAGCAGATAGTCCAGCTTCTGCTGTCGAACCATTGCTACAGCCGAAGCTCATTCAGAATCTTCTGCGCCATGTTCTTGTACTGCCAGGTGCCTCCATCGACCTTCTTGAACTGAATGCCGTGCAAGCTGAGCAGTGGTACTTTGACGATGAAGATCTCAAATCGCAGCGTCATCTGCCCTCCCATGTCAGATTGGACATGTGTGCTTGTTTCGCCAGCAGCCCTCTCGTTCTGTCTAGGATTGCTTGTGGGCGGGTCTTCTTCAGATTCCTCGCCAGAGCCATTGAAGGATGGCTTATGCTTTGGCGTCTTGGGATCGTCAGGATTTGTCCGGAATCCGCCGAAGCTGATCTTCCGTCTGTGCTGCAGGTCTGGTGGCGACAGAGGTTGAGCACCCGAAGGTATCGTCTCCTCAGGACCAGGCTTAGGCATGATACTTGGCGCATGCTTGCAGCTGAAGCCACCCTTGATCTCCCTATACTCCACACCAGACTCTTTCAGAACACGAATGATGTCGTTTCGAATGACATTGAGAGGTTTACTGCTGGTCGTGCTGACGCTGAAAAGTCCCTTGAGGTAGACAGGCTTCATACCAGAAGGGCTTCCAGTGCCACTGTCTTTCGTCTCTTGCTCGCCGAGCATCTCTTGGTCGGTCTCTTCCGGTACGCCTTCTGTTCGTGCTTGCTCACGGCGTGCACGTCGGAGTTGCATGCTCTCCTTGCGAGCGTGTCCCATAGACCGTGCCCGATTGGCGAAAGTATTGGCCGGCTTCGAAGGTCCTTCCACATCCGACATTGTCTCCTTAATACTGCTTCCTTGGTCAAATGATACCCGTGGCGCTCGATCAGTACTGCCTGTGGATGTGAGTGGCGGTCGCATTGATGAGCCTTCAGAAACTCCTCTCCTTGTCAAGCGTCTCCTTACGTCGCTTGAATTGACACTGATAGAACGTCCAAGGCCATGAGAGCGCTTCCTCGGCACATTTGTAGTATCTGTGACTGGCGGTGAGAGGAGCTCGCTTTGCTGAGTCTGCTTGCTAGCGGCTGTCTCAGGTCTTGTGTCTTTGGTCTCTTCCCGTGTTCGACTTGAATCTCGGGTTCGTCGCATGCTAAAACTCTTCCTCGGGCTCTCTGCGTTGTATCTATCAAGCGATGAGGGAGGGTGACTTGGTTTCTCGCTTTTGTCACGCTTGCTGAATCGTCTCAATAAGCCACCAGCCACGCTTTCCTTGCGGCCATGCGCAGGTTTCTGTTCAGGTTCCACGATGACTGGGTTGCCGGACTGGGTGGTGTTTGTAACATTGAGATTTTGCATGTCGCTTGTAACTTCATCCTCACCGTGGGTACGTGCTCGTGGCCGTGATCGACCGCCTGTGGGCTTCTCGCCTGCCATTTCGTAGGCATTCGTATTGGTATAAGCAGCCTCTGGTGCTGCTAAGCCGGGGATCTCAAGTGGTTTCTCGCCAGGTGATGTCGGCAGTGCAAGTGCACCGGGATTCTTCTCCCTTGCTTCACGCTCCTGTTTCTCCATCGCCAGGTAGTAGACCGATATCAGAGGATGGAAGGCGTTGATCGGGTCGGTGCCCAACTGAATCGCCTCAGTCGAAGGTGTGTTCAGCGTGTCTCTACTAGTAGTGCTACTCCTGCGTTTGTAAAAGCCAAACACGCCTCGTTTCTGATCGGTGTCCTGAGGTGGCATCTGGCTCCGTCTTTCCTGAAGACGAATAGCTCGTTGATAATCGTCAGACTCGATGACCTTTGTGAGTTGAGTCGAGATGTATTCGGCATCACCAAAGTCAAAACCAGTCATCTTTTCGACCACTGCTTGGTCCAGTGGCAGTGTGATTGGCTTCCGCGATGGCAGGTAATTGTCTGGAGGCCCATTGAAACCTTTCGTCATCCAGGGATGCGTCATTATCTCCTGCAATGTTGCACGCTCGCTGGGATTAGTAGTAAGCATGCGCGCAATGAGGCCTCGACATTCTATTACAAGTCAGTCAAGCCATGTCTCTGGTTTCACAAGGCTTCTTACCTGGGCTCAGCCAGGGTGGGTACTCCACCACGCCCTTTTTGATTTTGGCATGCAGCTGGGGCATGCTTTGGTCATCGAACGGCACCTTGCCGCAAACCAAAACATATAATACAATTCCAAAACTCCAAACATCGACCTCGGGACCAGTGTACTGCTTCGCCTGAAGCAATTCGGGAGCGGCAAAATATAAGCTACCGCAGAATGTCTTCAGTGTGTTTCGTGGGCTGAAGAGATTCGAAAGACCAAAGTCGATGATCTTGATGTCTCCAGTCTTACTGATAAGGATGTTCTCGATCTTCAGGTCTCGATGCACGATGCTGTTCCGGTGGCAGTAGTCCAGCGCGCTTGCAATCTGGCGGCCAAACTTTCGAGCTTGTTTCTCCTTCAGCCTTCCATGGCTAATTATATAATCCAGCATCTGACCTCCATTGACATACTCGAATAGCATATACCAGTGGTAATTGGTGCGTACGACATCCCGCATGCCGCATATATAAGGATGATCGACCAGGGTAACAATGGCCGCCTCTCTCGCAGTCCGGACCTCCTTGCTGTGATCTGCCCTTTCTCGTTCTTGTTGTGTCCGATGCTCACTGTCGGTACTCAGCCTCGGCACGATCTTCACTGCAACCTGCTCGCCAGTCTCCTTGTTCCTGGCGAGTTTCACCTTGCCCATGCTCCCTGCACCCACTGTCTTGCCCAACTCCCAGTGACCAGTCTGCGCATCTATGGTGGTCCTTCTCCTGAGATTTGTGGTATTCGACCGACCTTCACCTGTAGTCCCGCTGGGCACGGGAGTGGGCTGGTCATTGTAGCGCGACTGAGTGCGCGCATGGTTCTGTGAAGCTCGCATTGAGTCTCCGCGCGGCGGGTGTGCGCCGTTGCCATTCACTGGAGGGTCGCGCGAGTCGCTTCTCCGCTGCGAGGTGCTGTTGCTGCTGGGTCGCGCAACATTGGACTGCTCAAAGTCATGGCGGGCGACCTTTTCCAGATTGCCAGAGGGCTGGCGGGTGTGTGACGTGGAAGTCGGTGGCGCCTGCGATGTGGACATTGAGCGGCGGGGAGAAGAAGGTGCAGCCGGGCGTTGGGAGGTCGACTGGGAGCGGTGCACGCGGTCTCGTTCGGGCGTGTTCGCAGTGGTGGTCGTGGTGGTGTAAGATGCGGGCTGACGCCTGGTGCTGGGCGTGCGCTGAACAGCCGCGCTCATTATGTCGCAAGTATGCACGGAAGTTCTTTGCTGCTTCTAAAACCGGTAAATCGAATGTCGACCGTGCTGAAACGTGCAGGGAGGCCGTTGATATCGTGCGCACACATGAAGCGTGGAGGCTCGCGACTGGGCCACTGCGTCTCCAAGCGAGATGAATCTCGATGGGCGCAGCGCAGCGACAGCTCGACTGCCGGCGAACGAGACAAGATTGGCCTGCCTCGCCTTGCCTCGCCTTGCCTGACCACACAGTGCTTGGCTGAAAGGCCGCGACAGGCTCAATCTGCTCAGGCGGCGGCGTGCGACCGGCGGTGCATCAGCAGTATGGGCGATGTGGGCGTGTCTCAGGAGAGGATCGGTAGTAACTAGAGGATGCAAATGGCGCGTGTACACTACTACGCTGGTCCCCTCCAACACCCAAGTACCACGAATGCTCCGATACGGGTCTAGGACTCTCGGCCGCGTGAAAGGCTATTTAATGCCTGCAACGCACCACCTTGCGTTATACGATTCGAGTACGACTGTCTGGTCGATGAGTGACCTGATCAGGCAGTAAATTGAGACCACTGTATGAACGTAGTTGCTCCTCGTGATTGCTACCCATCTACGTTGAACCGTCTCCCACAAAGACCTCATCTTCTGCAGAAACACGCGGAGCCAACCAACGTGACCTTCAAATTAGCCTCACACTCTACCACTGCCGAACCCGCTTCTATTCTGAGCGCTGTCAGCAGCAGATGTCCATCTTGCTGCACTCCGCCTGCGTCATTCATCAATCAATATCAAGCCTTCAGGCTGTCCCGAACCCTTCATCTGTGGCTTGTGCGGCCGTGAAGATTGCTCCGGTGCATCGCCTTTTCTGGCAGACAGCCGCCGCATTTCGACATATTCACTCACATCTCCCCAAAGCATGTGATCCTCGCCTACTTGAAGCTAGGTAAGTTGCGTTTGTGCCGATCTGAAATCACAGACCATCTCAATGCTGGCTTTTGGTGAACAGATACTGAGACATGTCCTTCAAGCGCCCCAGAGCTGCATTTGAATCCGACCGAGATGGTCCGCCTCACCATGCGCCATTCGCTCTCTACGGCACCCCGCTGCCCCCTTTCGAGGAGAATGCTCGCGATGATGGAAGCTATGTCCCTGTCTGGAAACAGGAAGTGACCGATGAGCGTGGGCGGAAGAGATTACACGGAGCCTTTACCGGTGGCTTCAGTGCAGGGTACGAAACGTCCTCCCCGTACATTGGAATGCCTTGATCTGTTTGCTGACACATCTGCTAGGTACTTCAATACTGTCGGATCGAAAGAAGGCTGGACCCCAAGCACATTCGTCTCCTCGCGCAGCAATCGTGCCAAGCCTCAACAAGATGGCGCACAGCAGAGACCAGAGGACTTTATGGACGAAGAAGACCTCGCCGAGCAGGCTGAGTCGCAGAAGCTGGAGACGCAAGGAACCTTTGCTGGCCTAGGCAACACTGCTGGTGAGAATGGCACCAAAGGCATGTTCTCAGACTTGTTCAGAAGTACAGGTGAGACGAAAGGTATAAAATTGCTGCAAAGGATGGGCTGGCGTCAAGGACAAGGCATCGGTCCTAAAGTCAGGCGGCGAGCTGCTGGAGACAAGACTGGCGAGACTCATCTATTTGCCCCAGATAACTCACGGATGATTCGATTTGTGCGGAAGACAGATCGCAAAGGACTGGGCTTTGCAGGTGAGACCAGCCTCGAGGACACAAGCCGTGCTGCTGGTGAAGACGAAGAAGATGATGACAGCGACGTGGACTCAAGGATCTTGAGCCGCAAGTCGAAAGTGGCTACGAAACCAAAATCGCAGAACAAGTCGGGCTTTGGAGTTGGCGTGCTGAACGATGATGGCTCGGATGACGAAGATCCGTACTCGATGGGGCCAAAAATCAACTACAGCAGAATCATCGGAGGTGACAAGAAAAAGAAGAAAGGTGGTTTAGTGGCGAGCAATGCCAGTTCGAATGTGGTCAGGCCGACTTTTCAACAGTCCAAAAAGCTTGCCCAGCGTAGTGCAAATGTGGCCAACTTCCGCAAATGCCACGACGGACGATTGCCACTCGATGGATTTGTGCTTGCGACTGCATCATTGACCATCTCAGACAATCAGTATCCGCCACCTGATGTGCCGTCCGATTGGAAGCCAGCTGGGCAGAATGCTGCGAACACAACGAAAGCGATCTACCAGTCAAATGCTGATGCTGCCAGGGCGTCGACATTAGACCCGAAAGCTCGTGCAGACTTGCTCGGTGAGCAGCAATTGCCCGGTAAATCGATTTTCGACTTTCTCACTCCAGCTCAGCGCGACAAACTCGCCGCGGCTAGTGGGAAGACCAATCTGCCTGTTGCTTTAGGCGAAAAGGCACCCGAGGGCTACGAGCAGAGTGAAGCCGAGAAACGACGCACTCTCTGGGATCTGGTGCCGAGCCTAAGCAAAGAAACAGCCGCTGCTGCTCTTGCTCGAGGTAGAACTGGATGGATGCCGTATTCGGAAGATCTAGAGAAACGCGAGCGCTACAAGTATTATCTCGAGCTGAATGCAGGCTTGCAGTCAAATTTGCCACAACGTCCCAAAGGCTCTAGCCTCGAGGAATGGACAGAGGAGATGAGAGAGTTCGCTGAAGCAGCTGAGATCTTCAAGCCTGTCTCCGGACTCATGGCATCGCGATTTACTTCTGGCAGCGATACTCCTCAGCTTGCATCAGACCGACCTGACGCCACTCCGAAGGCTCAAAATAAGAAAGAGGAAGATCCTGCTGAGAAGGCCGCCAAGATGAATCTTTATGGCCCTCTAACGCGAAAGACAGAATCGTTCTACCCAACACGTCTACTCTGCAAGCGCTTCAATGTTAGACCACCTCCCAATGTGGCAGCTGGCAGCGCAGGTGATGATCGCACTGAGACTGTAGAAGAGAGCAAAAGATTGGACATCGTAAGCCAGGCGAGCATTAATCACATGATGATGGAAGCAAACTTTCAAGCTGCCGGCATGGGCAGAGGAGATGCAGGTGGGGAGGGAGGCGTTGTAGCGGCAGCCATGCATATGCAGAGGGAGAAAGCTGAGGTCGACGTTGAGAAGAATGAAGCTCTCGAAGGAAAGAAGGCTGGCGAAGATGTTTTCAAGGCTATATTCGGGGATGACAGCGATGATGAGTGAGAGGCGGCATGAGTCAACCTTGACGAGCAAGGTGCAAACCAAACTAAATACAACAACGACAAGGTGGAATCCATCAAGCCTTCCGCCGCCTACTGAATTGAGAAGTAGGCTGCTGTAGTCCACAAGTCTTCGCTTTGTGAGCTGTCTTCTTCCAAGCCTCCAAATGGTATCCAGGAGCATTGGTGTACACAGCATCTCGCAGGTACTGGCTGGAGCACACCGCGACAGCATGATGTCCTCCACTCGATGCTTAGAGTATCCGCCGAGCCTCAATTTGGAGAGAAAATTTCCAAGCTCTTGCCTCGACGTTGCGTGTACACTCGATCTGTCCTGTGATCTATCTCTCTTGTCTGCCTTCTCCAGCGCACCCTCCTCGATCGAGACCACACTGATGAAAGTCGACAAAGTGCTCTGTATCTGTAGCGGCCATCCCACAACCCCGAT
Organism: Pseudocercospora fuligena; assembly: GCA_014298035.1. NCBI lineage: Eukaryota > Fungi > Ascomycota > Dothideomycetes > Mycosphaerellales > Mycosphaerellaceae > Pseudocercospora > Pseudocercospora fuligena. The sequence continues at coordinate 71,524 of JABCIY010000097.1, read as the reverse complement.
CCAAAGAGAAAATCTGGACTCCACGCGATTGGTAGGAAAGACGGACGCGAAAAACATCCTTCTACAAGGCCGGGAACGGAAGAAAACCCATAGATTATATTGGATAGCCCTCAGCAAGCTGCCGTAGCAGAGCCTTGATGTTGACGTTTAGTCAACCTACTGATGTCTTTTCGAAAGAGGAGCGCGAGGGAGCGGACAAATTTATGCTCGGGAAAGCGCCAAGAAAATGGTCAGTGCTTGCCGGTTCCCGCAGAGGACGTGCTGGACTTCACTCCGGATGCCGAACGACGACGTGACAGGAACAAAAGAGGAAATGGCATACGATTGAGGCATATGTTGTGACAAACGAGTTGCTCGGCCGATACTGATACCTTGCTACGCCCTACTGCATTCCTCGATGCTGTATGACGACCCGGATTAACATGCTGTTCCGGGTCGTCATTGTTCACCTCGCAGCGCGAACACCAACAAACGAGACAATAATGGCATGGGACAGACGATGGAAGAATATGGGTGGCACGACATAAAGACATGCATCAGAGTCGTCCTTACTTATAGCGCTGGCCAGCGCTCGATTCCATCAGTCATCGCTCGGAATTGGTCTACGAATGTGGATTGCTCAAGTCATGTTGTGTTCTCGCGCCATTGTTATTCCAGTTCCGGGTCGTCATATGGCTGTGAGAAGTGTTCTGGATTAGCAATACCTTCATGGGCAGCGGTGAGTACTTCAAGGGAGCTGACCCAATGATTGAAGGAGCTGTTCCCTTTCCACATCTCATCCTGCGTTTTCGAGACATTCAACCCCTTACGGTACTCTTCCTCTATCTGTTGCCAGTACCTCGTACTTCGATATGACAATTGACACTGCTGAACGCAGCAAACCCTCAAAGGTTCGGGTCAATAGTCAACGATATGATCGAAAGGATGATTCTACCGTGGTGGGCGAAACAGAAGAAGCACGCCTTGAACGACTGGGACGCGAGCGGCCGAAAGCCCTGGATTCTGTATGGAAAGAAGTTGGATTCGTGTTCTCAATCACGGTCTCTCACCTGCTGAATGAGTACTTTGTCAGCGGTTTTACGATACTTTTACCCACCGTTGCCGATGCTTTGGATATACCAGCTTCATCAACCACCTGGCCCGCGAGCGCATTTTCGCTAGTGGTTTCCGCATTCCTCATTCCTTTCGGAAGACTCGCGGACATCTACGGCGGCTATCCTGTCTACATCGCAGGTTGTGTGTGGTATTGTGCCTGGTCGATCATTGCAGGATTCTCCCAGAATGAGCTTATGCTTGACGTCTGTAGAGCCCTGCAGGGTCTCGGTCCCGCTGCGTATCTTCCAGCTGGTCTGCAGCTTCTGGGTAGCATGTACCGGCCGGGGCCTCGGAAGAATATGGTCTTCTCGATCTATGGTGCGATGGCTCCGCTTGGCTTCTTTGGTAAGTGACCACCTCCCTTGCTCGAGATCAATACGATACTGATACTGAAACAGTCGGCTTCTTCTTTGCTGGTGTTGCAGGAGAATACGCAACCTGGAGATGGTACTTCTTCATCGGAGCAATTCTAATCGCCCTGGTTGCCATCATTTCTGCTGTATGCATTCCGAAGGACCTAGCGGATCGAACACCCGAGAACGTCAAGATGGACTGGCTCGGGAGTATCACTATTGTCTCAGGCTTAGTTCTAATAGTCTTTGCGATTACTGACAGTAGCCATGCATCAAATGGCTGGGAGACCTGGTATATAATCTTCACCTTTATCTTCGGTTGGACCATGCTTGGACTTGCATTCTATATCGAAGGATGGGTTGCCGAGCAGCCTCTACTTCCATTTGAGATCTTCAAGACTCAGTACATGCGCCCGCTCTGCCTTGGCCTCCTTTTTGCTTACGGGACGCTGGGAATCTATTTACTATACGCCACCCTGTTCTGTATGAACGTCCTTGGTGTGAGCCCAATGTAAGTTCGCCTTGCACCTTCGCACATAGCTTCCCTGACTGACCTCTTCGGCAGGCAACTCGTGGCCTGGTACGTCCCGCATGGCATGGTAGGCTGTTTTCTCGCAATCTCCGGTGGCTTTTTCCTTCACATACTTTCTCCACGGATTCTCATGCTCATCACCGGTATTGCGATCATTATCGAATCCCTGCTCTTCGCTCTCGCTCCACAGGATGCATCGTACTGGGCCTGGATCTTTACGCCAATGATCTTGTCCACGGTGGCAGTTGACTTCATCTTTAACGTCGCCAACATCTACTTCTCGACATCATTACCTTCTCGACAGCAGGGACTGGCTGGCTCGATCAGCAATGTGCTTATGCAGCTTGGCATCGCTCTTCTGCTGGGTTTTGCTGAGATTATCGCCACGAACACGGCACATCAAGGTCAAAAACAAAGCTATCAGAATGTCTTCTGGTTCAATCTAGCTTGTGGCGGCACGGCTTTGACAATACTGCTGGGTTTCGTGAGGATATCAAAAGCGAAGAGCGGTCTTACAGCCGATGAAATAGAGGAGCTGAGGGAATCATCCAGTTGATTATCGGACGACAAGACACAGACTTTGTGACTGGAGCAGCTCACATCCAGCAAATGGGTGAGCATGGATCAAAAACAGAGTTGACGGTCTCGCTGCGAATCGAACGCAGGTCTTTTGATCTCAGGTAGCCACCCTTAAGAGGACCGCAATGACCCAGTTGTTGAGACTGAGCCAAAGCTAAGCCAACATGAGTCCAGATGTGCTTGCCGCTGCACCACGAGACCTCTCTTGTATAGATATGTGAGAAACCCAGTCAATTAATGTATGCTTGTCGCTTTCCCAATGATTCAGACCACCTTCACAGCTTATTCTCAGCATCTGATCAACGTGAGTCCACCTAAGCGGGCTTTAATTGGAGGTTCAATATGATGTTATGCTCGATTCGGGCATATTGTATCTACTTTCCCGATTATCTTCGAATGCTAAACGGTATCTCCCAGCGCCCAAACTCCAGCACCACCCCAGGATCGCATGAATCTCTCTCTTTGGCTAGGCAGCCGTTCCTTCAGAAGATGAATGACCATCGACATCTGACCCTCATCAGATGGCTTCTAGTATGTGCTCGCATAGAGTCTATCCTGAAGGTGAACTCAGATAGTCACCATTTGAGATACCGCCACGAGGCCGTTCAAGCATAGTAGCTCTGCCCGAGTAGTAGCATGATTTGATATCCACCAAACGTGAGTAGAAATCCATTACGCCTCGACCTCCATTTCGCCACCAGCAGCTGGAGGTTCCTCATCACCAAAGAGTCCCTCGATCTTAAAAGCTTCTCCCAATTTCTGCACCACAACCACATCACCCACTTTTCTCTCAGGTTGTGCACTCAGATCCAACTTCAATCTGCCTTCATTCAAATCTCCCAACACAGCCAACGCAGCACCGTTCAGGCTCGGCACACCGCCCGGTCCCAATCTTCCTTTCTTCCTTGCCACGTCAATTAGGAATCTCGTCGTAGTGTCACTCCCTGCTGTGACGAGTGGAGGTAGTTTGTAGTAGTCCAGCAACTGTTGAATTCCGGTCTGCGTCGTAGACAACTTCGTGATGAGGCGCGTGACAGGTTTTATTGGATCTGCGAGGACCGACTTTGGCAGTGGTTTCGCTTTCGGGGCTGGTGGCTGGATGCCAGCCCTAGGTTTCGTAGATGTTGGTTTCTTCTTGTCTTGAAATCCGGAGAATTCTTCTTCATCCTCGTCGTCATCGTCGTCCTCATCATCGTCGGCTGGTGCATATGACTTTGCTCTCGCTTGTGCCGAAGCCACGAGCGCAGCCATGGGGTTTGAAGAATTACCACCCTCATCCTCATCCATGGCCTCATCGTCCTCATCATCGACCTCGTCTGCATCGTCCAATTCCTCCTCATCTTCTACTTCACCCGTAACAGCTTTGCCTTCTCTCTGCGCCCGTGCCAATTCGCACTTCCGCAGCTTCTCCTCCTCTTTCATGCGCTTGGACTCCTCAATCTCGGCAAGCACTTTGTCCTTGTATGGAAAGAGATTCGGAATACCAGGGTCCTTCTTCAGACGACTTCGCCATTGTGGGTTCTTTTTCGCGTCTTTTCGTGCTTTGCGCTGTTTGTTCGCCGAAGCCTTCTGAATCTTGTGCCGGAGACGCACAGGTACACGCTTGGATTGAGGCTTGCCAACTTTCATGCTGGGCGATTTGTTGTTCTGAGACGCAGAGACAATGTGGTCGCAAAGTTCTAAGACGAGAGATGGAATTTCTTCGTATCCCTCGTATCGATAAGCGGGAGGCGGGAGCTTGAAAAGCATAAATCTTGGGCAGCGATCATTCAATCTGCTATGGGCAAACGGTTCAGCAGCTCAAGTATCAGTTGCGAAGCACGCATGATAGACGCTTGAATTTTTGCTGAAAGCTAGGAGGACCAACTTCCCAGGTCATCGTTCATTTTGCATGTCCCAACGCTATGCATATGCGGGAATCGTCTGCACCTCTAATTACTCTCGTAGCGCCATGCTTGCCAGAACGTGAGCATTTTGAACACTAAATACAAATGCCTCCTGGCTTATACTTTGAACACAGTAGCTTCGGGAAACTTCTTCAGAGCTGCATCAACATAGCTTTTCTGCTCCGTCTCCGACACGCCAAGCTCCTTCAGAATCTGTAAACCATGCTGTGCCTCCTCGATCGTGATATGTGGCGCAGTGAGCGTGGTTTGGAGATCCTTTACGGCTCTTGTGCGCGTCGATTCATCGTTGGGCTTAAGGACGTGTCTGAAATAGACGACTGATTGAATGTGAGGAACGCTGCTGTTGTGCTGTGTCAAGTACTCCTCGTTACACTCTTCTAACGACTTTGGCGACAATTTAGAGAGGTATTGTTCTTGGAGCACTTTCTGCACTTGCTCAGGTAATGACTTCAATGTGTTGTCTGTGTCGAGGGCGAGCTTGAAGCGGCCACCAAGCTCGTGGCACTTTGGGTGGTCAGGCTGAAGCTTGTATGCTGCAAGGAGGCAGCGAAGGGCAGGAAGGTACTTTTCTATGACACAGTTAGCGACATTGCACCGGGCATCCGATCTTATAGTACTTACTTCTCCGGAGGTAGACCTCAAAGCCGGCGATCTGAGCATTGATATCGTTCGGGCTCAGATCGAGGAGTGGCTGAAGGAATTTCATAGCCTCCTCAAGCGGCTTCTCGGTCTTCAGCAACTCCAAGCCTTCTGGATCTGGATCTTCTTTCTTTGCAGTCTCCTCGCCATCCTTCGGTGCCGGGTTGGCCTTCTTGGCCGCAGCGGCTTTGCGCTCCGCTTCTGCCTTCTCAGCCTCCTTTCTTGCCTTTTTAGCGGCTTTCTTCTTGTCTGCTGCGCTCTCTGTGCCATTTGCTCCGCCTTTTGCAATTTCCGGTCGATCATGAAGTAGACAATACACCTTGATTGCCGACAATGCCGCTCGCGAGAAGAATGGATGCTCGCGGAGTTTGTCTTCCCATCGGACCATGTCAACGTATGCTCGAATCATGCCTTTCCGAAGTGAAAAGGTGTGGAAGTCGAATTGATCTTCTTGCCACACATCAAAGATGTCATAGAGGGCCTTGAAACGCTTCAGTGCTAGCGAGTACTTTCCTTGTCGAAGATAGGACTCGCCATCCTCAGTGATAAACCAGACGCACTGCATGTCGAGAAGATCACCGAGTGGGCCACCAACAGCCTCTTTCCGTGTGAACAGGCCCATGGTGTCGATTGCGGCCTGGTTCTCGTCGTTCCGGAGCTGGTACTTGGCGCATTTTGTGTTGATGTACCGGTCTTTCAAATCCATCTCTCGCGCCTCGTTCATCGCTTTCGATGCGCCTGCAACGTCGCCCTTGTGTTTCAATATCCTAGCACGAGTCATCTGGTATGTGTAGTCAGTCTTGCTTGGGTTGACTGCAATTGCCTTCTCGCTGTAGGTGTGTGCTTTTGCGAGATCGCGAGAAAGGTGATAGTTGTAATGCTGAGCCTGGAAGTAGTTCACGCTCAAAGGCCAGTTATGCGCCTTCGATGCGCTATTCGTCTTGTGAGATCCATCGGCGCTGCCATTTTGCTCTGCTCCTCCATTCGCTTGAGGTTCTTCATTGACGTAGTCTTCCGCAAGCTGTTGAATCGTGTCACGTTTCGCAGAGTCCGAGTAGAGCTGCTTGACATTGGCGAACGTGCTTGGAACACCCTTCGTGAAGGCCCTCCGGAGGTATGAGTCGGCATGCTTACGGAACGAGTCGCCGGTCAGGAAGTCGAGTGGTATCCGTCTAGCAGCATCGCTTCGAGAATTCTTGTCGGCATAGTACTGATACATTTCCTTCAGCTTCTCCTCGTCTCCTGTATTTCCACGCTCCAGTCCCAGCGACTTCTCCAAACCATCATAGTATTCTCGCTTCTCCGAGTTCCTATCCAAAAGTGCGCGGTATGCCTTTTCAGCTTCAGCCTTCTTGTCAAGCTTGAGCAGATATTCTGCCTTGTACTCCATCACTGCCGTTCGATCCAATGCTGTTCTGTATATTGACTCGAGATGCTCCAATGCTCGCTGGTAGTCGCCCTGTTCCGCGATGATCGTATTCTTGTACAGTACAGCCTCTGCGTGTTCAATATCACTCTTGGATGGCGTGGTCTTCAGTGTCTCCTCGAATCGATGTAAGATATTCTCTGCCTTGTCAAGATCGCCGCTGAGATGATGCGCCACGGCCAAAGCTGTCCAATTCTGCCGCATTTGAGGTCTAGCCTGCAGCATCTGGTGTCTGCTTGCCGCAAATCCTGCATAGTCTCTCATCTGCACCTGCAGCAGGGCGAGGTCTCTTTGTATTTGCTGACTCTCCGGGTCTAGCTTCAATGCGAATCTATACGCCTTGATTGCTTCCTCGTAGTTCTTTACACTGCGCCAGAGAAGACCATAGACATGCCAGCACACATGCGACTTCATAGCATTCTTCAGTGCTTGCTTGCAGAGATCGAACGCCTCGTCTGATTTGCCCTGGGTGTTCAGGATGAGCGCCTTCATCGCTTGCGTATCGCCATGTGTCGGGTGTTTCTTGAGAATCTGGTCGGCACCTTTCAGACCTTTCTTGTACTGTTTCGACTCGTAGTTCTGAACAAGATGCCTAAAGAGCGTTTGCTCTTTTGACGGAAGTTGTTGCGCCATGTTGGCGAGCGGAATCTGACAAGGCTATGTCTCGAGGCTCGTAACAAGAAAGATTGACCAGCCAGATGATATGGTCGGGAGTGACGAACGAGCGAAGGGAGAGGCTCGGCTGCTTGAATGTCTATCTGGCTGCTGCTGTGGCTGAGAGACAAGTCGATACTGGGTGCACAGTCTTCTCAGAGCATGCAAGATATTTGATGCGCGGAAGCGCTGCAGAGTCGGACGTTGGACAAGCCCTACAGGGCGTAAGCGAAAGATCTGGCCGATGGAGTTGTCTGTTTGAGCTTTTGCACTTTTGGCACTTCTGAGATCACATCGAGCTTCGATGCTTCCGCGACGCCCCACCTTCACCGGATGCCAAGCCAGGCACACGACATCACACACCAACAAGCAGAGACGCACGCAAAGGGTGGCTTCTGGATCTGAAGGACTATATGTTATTGTGTGATCTGGCCATCAGTTTCAGGTGAGTCAAGCGAGAATTCACTTGGAATTCATTGAAGGCGATATGCGTCAAAGGTACATGTACGGTATGGCACTGCGAAATTCTTCAAATGCAAACTTTCATACTCCTAGAGGCGGCTCCTTACAGATAACGATATCTCCCGAAAGTAGAGGCAACGCCTTGCAAAAGAAGCACCGCCGGTGATGCAGCCCTCAGCCCGCGAAAGCAGCATCCACTTGTAGAGAGATATGATAAAAACAAGATACACGACTCCAGCATGCTAGCTAATGACCAAGAGGGCAGAGACAACCAGTTTCCCAGTCTGCGGCCTTCCAATGAGGCCTCCAGCGCTCGTCTGTCATCCCATTCTCTCTGCTTGTCCTGCTGCCGCAAACGTGAGTCTAAAGGTGTGGCAATTCTGAAGCACGGGAACCATGTGCTGTCTGTGTTCATATCCTTGATTCGTGCTTTGTCATACGTTTCGATGGGTAGAGTACATCTAGTTGTGGCCAGCCTTGCGCAGCGAGTTGCTGAGCCACTCGAGACCCTCGTAGAGACCATCTCCGGAGGTAGCGCAAGTCGATTGGATGTACTAGCTCACAGTCAGTATTCTGCCTTGTTCTTTGGAATTACTTCCACTTACCCAGGCACGTTGCCTCAAGCTGTGCAGACCGAGCTTGTCGGTGATTTCGGCGGCGTTCATGGCGTTTGGCAGATCCTGCTTGTTGGCGAAGACCAGGAGAAGGGCATCTCGGAGCTCGTCTTCGTTGAGCATGCGCTGGAGCTCCTCGCGAGCCTCAACAACACGATCACGATCGTTGCTATCGACGACGAAAATGATACCCTGGGTGTTCTGGAAGTAATGTCTCCACAAAGGACGGATCTTGTCCTGTCCACCGACATCCCACACGGTGAATTGAATGTTCTTGTACTCCACAGTCTCGACGTTGAATCCTGTTTGCCCAAACTGTCAGCCTCGGCCTGCTTCTTCATCAATTCCTAGCACGCACCAATTGTTGGGATCGTGGTAACGATTTCACCGAGCTTCAGCTTGTAGAGAATGGTTGTCTTTCCTGCTGCGTCCAATCCGACCATGAGAATACGCATCTCCTTCTTGCCCCAGAGGCGGTCGAAAAGCTTCGAGAATGTGAGACCCATGATGGCGGTATGTGTCGGCGGTCAAATGGGAGAGTGAGAAAGGTGGTTATGCTTCTGGATCAGTGCTACTGCCGAGAGTGCGTCAGCGTCCGTTGTGAAAGCGTGAACTTGTTGCTCTAACGAGGCAGGGTGTGGCCTCAAGATCATCGCCAGTAGAAGAGCAATATTCCCAAGCCATTGCGCCGCAAGTTTTATGCCATGCGGAGAAAAGTGACTGCCTTGGCTGTCGAACATAGGTGTTCTTTGGGGCCATTGCGATATTCTGTTGAATTTGAAACCAGCCCAGCGATACCGTACGGCTGACCGCCGCCAGGCTCGAGGCGCAAGGCACCAGCAATGAAAGAGCGAGCGAGACTCACCAATATCGGCACTTGATCCTGCGATGTGATGGGTCGTGCGTCGAGCAACGGGTTTTCGGATTGTTGTGTGGTTGTGGTGGTGATCTCAGTTCAGAGGCGGCACTCAGGTTGCGATCAAGCACCAGGGTCCAATGATTGGAAAGAACAACTTGCTTGCGAGGCCCCCCGATTTGGACTAGCACCAAAAGTGCGCTAACGAAAGGATGCCTGCCCTCTCACCGACTTCTCTCCAGAATCGCTTTCTGGCCTGCTTTCGATGTTCGACGTCGCAATCATCAACCAGGTTCCTCGTGTCTCAGACCTACCAAAGCTTGCACGGCATTGATGAAGATCACTGTCGCATGGTCGACACGTCAGATTTGGAGCGCTCCGATCATGAAAGGGATGCCATCGACGCGACCAGTCCACAACAAGCGACGCTTTGTACCACCAGGCTGTGCGAAGGAGATGCACATGAAACCCGCAGTATTCACTCACTGCGAGCGTATTTCACGTGCTCACACGCGCCTGCACGTTTCTGTCCCGAATGCTTCCCTTTCTGATGCCTCGTACTGGCTTTGCATGGATTGGAAGAGCCTGAGAATCTCCCATTTGTTGGTCTCGAAACCGTGACCTGGTCTATTCACGCAGCGGTGTCACCTACACCGCTTTTCACTGGAGGCTCTTTTCATCATATAACTATACACCTTCCTCTCACTTCCTCATGATGTTCATACTTAATTTCCTACCTTTAGAAGCTGCTGCAGGTTCAGCATGCCGTCGAGATCTGCTGTCTATTCCTCAATCGCAACCCAGGCTCCCAGGCCATTCTTCGGACCACCCCGGCCACGACCACGAGTCGTCCTCCTTCAATTGCAGAAAGAGTCCTTCTTCGACGATCAGTATGCAAGACTTCTGCAAGTCTTGAAGGCCAAGGCAGAAGTCGATACCATCACCTCGAGGTCCGCGGCAAGCGCTTTGTTCAACAGCAAATATCGGCCTGTCGTCCTTGCAACCGACCAGGTAGGTTCTCAACGTCAGGGTCGCGTCTGTGGCCTCATGCCTTGGGTTCCCTTTTGTCTCTTCACTCAGGATCGTGCACTATTGTTGTAGCTGGATGATAGGCTGCCCACACAATGGCATGATCTCAGGACCCTGTCTAACAACTCCCAGGCCTTGACTGAATCCAAGAACTCCACGCTTGGCGAAGAAGCCCGTCAGTTCGTTCGCAGTGGTGGCACACTCATCTTCTGCTGTCATTTCCCAAGTTACTCCCAGCAGTCAGACGTCGACAAGCTCTTCTCTAAATTCGACCTGTCGTGGGAATGCGGCGACTATCACCGCACTGAACACAACATCAACGACTACATGGCTCGTCTCGACACCACTGGCTTGACATCACACTACAGCCAGAAGGCCTTGCACCTGCAGAACGTCAACAGATCGGATGCCGTCTACCTCCCTTCCAACACATCGCACATTGAATCATCAGTATTTCCACCTTCGCCAATTGAGGACCTCAGCCAAACGCCTGCTGCATTCACGGCATGTGGACGCGGCAAAGTTGGATACCTGGGCGACGTGAACGCTGAAGACGCCACACACAATGCTGTCCTTGCCATGTGTGGCCTACGCTAATCTGGCGTCGCCTTCAGAATATTCCAAGACCTATGATCGCTGCCCACGGACTGCTGTGATCTCGAGAGTTATCAGCTGGGTCAGCGATCAGAGACAAGTCTTTTGTGTACGCTTACCTGTCGCCGTCCGTTTCGTGACCATCTCGGAACTGGATGTCAACCGCGTGCTCGGCACAGGGCTGCATGACATGTTCGTCTTATGACGTGCGTGCAGCGATGATGAAAATTGCAAATTGGGAGGAAATTGCATTGCTTAATGAAAATAGATAGACCTATGCCTCACTGGCCTGATACGAATGTAAAACAGCCTACTAGCAACGCGACCTTTATTGCGTTCCGCACAACATGATGAGTGCAACTCCCGCTGTCTTGCTTGGTGATGATGTCTGGTGACCGTCAATGAACAATTCACGTGTTCAAAGAAGGATCGCAAGAAGAAATGTGAGACAGAAGATTGGATGACTCGAGGCTCTATTGTCTACTCCACCAGTGAAGGCGAGCAGTTCTAACTACCAACAAGGATAGCTACACGCTCGAAGAAGCCCATCCAACCCAGATGCATGCGTTCTAGTGAAAGAAAGCGTGTGTGCATCTAGTAGAGACGCTTTGGTGGGGACATGCTTGCCTTGATGGTCAAGCTGCCCACGTTCTGCCAGCCCTTCTTCAGCAGGGAGACGAGGTAGTTGATAGCCAACATGATGTTGCCGATCAGCTCATCCTCAGTCATGTCCACATTTCCAACAGCGACACCCATGCACAGCACCTTCTTCAGCTGGAACTTGATGGTCGACTTGACTTCGGTGATCTTGCCGGAGAGGTCGTCGGCGTGGGAAACTGGGGTTGGGAACTTGCCGGCTACGTGATTGTTAGCGATTGCGATCGGGATCGGACTGAATTATGTTTGCGCTTACCCTTGGAAAGACCTGGACCCAAGAGACGTGGGATCTGCTTGATGAGGGAGTCGGAAGCGATGAAAGCATCGTACTTGCGTGCGAGCTTCTTGATGAGCTTCTTGTTCTTGTTGAGCTTCTTCAGGTCGTCCGAGGACATGGCATCGACACCACCGTGCTTAGCACGATCGATATCGTGCTGGTCACCGAGAATGCAGATGCTCATGTTTGGGCGTGGGACCTTTGGGAGCTTGACAGTTCCGGAGAAACGCTTGTCACGCTGTGGGTCATAGTTCTTGAGGCCGATCTGGAGCTCGACGGTCTCGAGGAAGTTGCGCTTCTTCTCCTCGTTGGAGTACTTGAGGAGTTCTTGTACGTTCGTACGCACACCGGCGACCGTGATCTTCGACATGTTTGCGGTCTTCCAATTACTCGCTGATAGTGGTAATTGGTGTGGCTTTGCGTAAGTTCGTAGTTGTGGTCGTCCGATGTGACGGTGATGATTTGGAAGAAAGAAAGATGTCGGCTGCAAAGTGGCGGGCGGTATTTTCAGTGCCGCTGATTAAAGTTTGGTGGAGTCTTGGCACTTGCTCAAGGGTGACTCTCACTGAGACTCACTCTGGCTTTCACCTTACCAGAGGACCAACATTGATGACCATTTCAGGAGCATAAGTCCTATTGGCGCAAGTGCTCGCTTTGCTTTGGTTAAGCGGCTGCATCGCTCTTCGTTTTGCTCAGCTCCATTCGAATCGCCGTCCGCTCCACACTCCTCAACTCACCAAGCTGCTGGCGCGGCTGCTGCGTGTACATCTCCTCCATCACCTCCTCGAATCCTGCTCTACGGTACAGACCGCGAGCAACGCCATTTTCGGAATCCACTAGGATTGCAAAATGAGTGATTTCGCCATCTCCAGCAGCTGCCAGAGCCTTCTTGAACGCTGCATCCATCATAGCCAGTCCGATGCCACTGCCACGATGTCCTGGTTCCACGAAAGTTCCGTTGAAATGGTACTGCGATCTGACAGTCGACGACACTGGGCCGTCTGATGTCTTGAGCTCCGCATTTCTCTTTGCCAGAGGATCTTGTCGTGCTGACACCGGCGCTTCCAGAGGGCCGATCTTGACGAACATGCCAACCCACCGAGCGTCAAATAGCCTGCGAAAGAAGCTCTCGCCTGTGCCCACTGTCCACGGTTCAATATTGCAATCGACAGCGATGAAATGGTCAGCCTTAGGATTCGCTAGGCGTTCAAGTGTGAACGTCAAGTCACGCTGGATCTCGTTCTCATAAGAAGATCCGAACGCCTCTGGATCTTGCTTAAGAGCGCTCAATCGCAATTGCTGGAATTTATGTGCTAGATTTCTGGCGTTTTCATTATCCGGCGAATACTCCTGGGGCGGCAATTTGGGTAGGTTGACAATGGAGAAGGTAGGTGCCATTTCACCGATGCTTTCGCGACCTGAATAGCACTCCCTTTCTTTTGATAATATTCAGATCTTGCTCACAATCAAGAATTGTAAGACGAGAACATCACTGCAATTACTCACACTTGTGGCTGTGACTGGACCTGCAGCTGCTCTCCCGTCTCAGCTTCGGGCGCAGGTACCCCAGCCGAGCGCCTCCAGCACATGATATCTGTCTCAGCTTTCCCCCATACGCCACGCACCATGTGCTGCATGATACCTTCGAACCTTTGTCGACAGCAATACACTATGTCACAGCTGCTGGACAGGATGACAGTGACATGGTCATTAGTCCTGCTTGCAGGGCATAGAAGTATGCTCGGCAGTCCTGTTCATGAACGCAGATACTTCTTCGTACTTTTGGTCTGAGATGGAACACCCGGACGGTATAGGATCTGGAGATATTGCAGATGCACAGACTTACTACTTGTCTGTTGGAGATGTCGATGTGCAGCGCTCTTTCCGTTGCATGGACAATCCATCGAATTTGGACGGCCTTATGCAAGCTGTGCAGACGCACACCTCAAGAAGCTTCATAGTCGACTTCTCCGATGACACAGCATGGGCAGCTTTCGACCTGTCTGTTCAGAGCATTTCGAGATTACTGGATATTCCAAGACCCTCATGCATCAGTACACGGTGGATAAACCTTTGGTATCCGTTTTCGCACGTACCCGTACTTGAAGAACTGGGCAAGCGATACGACTTCTCGCCACGGCTCTTGGCTTTGATCTGCTCCGATCCGAAGCAACCGACATACTCGCAGTCGAGAACGATGCTCACCAAGCAAGTGAGAAAGAGATCTCTATGGGGCCGAAAGCTCGTCACCTTTGAAATTCAAGATCCGGAAATGGAGAAGCTTGCAAATGACGAGCTTTCTGAGCATTCTTCCATGACCAGCAAGGACTCCAGTGTCCGCGGCAATCTGTACAAGATCGCATCAGACATCTGGCATTATTCTTCGGTGGACTTTGGACGGAACTATGTATGCTTAGGGTTCAACTCACTCTACGGCAACAAGACGGCAAATTCGAATCACTCCGATGCTGGGAGCTCAAGTAGTGATCACCCACTGCTTCCTCAATGCACACGTGTGTGGACATGGCTATTACTTTGTGAAGATAACACTGTAATCTCCATCCACGAAGATCCCTTTCCATACGCAAACGGGCACTGCACCTCCCTCCAGCGCCGAATCCTCACAGAGACACGAAGAAACCTGGTAAACGTCTTCCGTTCTTTATCCACAGTGACATCGGTCCCTCTTCTTGCACACAACCCTCTCACCCTGCTCCCAATCCGCACACGCATAGGCAGCACGCCAGAAGAAACCGCCCACCGCGAATCCGACGCCCCTGGTCTGCTCTTCTACTACCTGTTCGAAAATTGGCATAACTCCTACACACTCATTGCTCGAAAGGAGTCCCGTTATGGGGTCGAACTCTCCTCACTTCGAGAATCAATGTTTCAGCAACCTACGCTCGAACACATCGACCGCCTCGACAGCATCGGAAAGGAATTAGGTGTTCTTCGCAGACATTACGAAAGTTACAACAGAATCATAGATCGTCTGATCGAGCCTCAACCCGCAACTCTGGCCTCTCTCCAAAACAGCCAGGTGGTCGGTAGCGAAGACTCCGCCTCTCTGAACACAATCCGCGCAGGCCCTGGAGGTATCATCGTCCGCGAAAAGGATAGTCTCCTCGGTGTGAGCCTTTCATCCGCTGCACGAGTTCGATTCAAACGTCTGCGAGACCTGATCGATCTCTACGCACTTTCTGAAGTCGAAGAATACTTGAAGCAGAAAGACTCTCTGGTTTCCATGGCAAGTTCTTCTCCTACTTTTCAGCACAATGCTCGCGCCAGTCCGGAGCTGATGTTCAAATTAGAACTTTAGTCTCATTGCTATCAAACAATCTCTGGATGTCGATCGTTTGACTCGTATCACTTTGCTTTTGACGAAAGCTACCATTCTTTTCTTGCCGGTCAGCTTCATGACTGGATACTTCTCTGTGCCTTTGGATGATATCAAGTATTCTGCGAGGACATTTTGGATTGCGTTTGCTGTGATTGTAAGTCTGGAGTGATACAGAATCGGGTTCGCATTTTACTGACGCATGATATCAACAGTTCTTCTTATCATATCTGGCACTATTCCTTTTCGGCGCTATGAATGGAAGTCTGCAAACGATGAATGTTGTCGAGGGTATGTGGAAGAGCATTGCATCGACATGGACGGGAGTCATTGCAATTCACCGTCGACGCAAGGCGAATGGTAAACTCCTTTGAGACACGAGTGCAGCACCTTGAAAAAAGACACATACTATCTCGGACTCCCTAGAATCGCGAACAAAACAAAGCAGGAGAAAATATGCGTAGACCAAATCACACTCTTCGTCGTTCATTCCCGAAGAGCGAGCTCTTCGCATTTTACTTATTCAAGCTTAAACAGCACTATCCTGCTTAGCAAAAGTCCTGCCCAAAGCCTCAATCGAATCAACGATCCTCTTGAACTCATCCTTCTGCTCAGCAGCCAACTCATTAATCTCATTCGCAGCTGGATCCTCATCTGCATTTCCCCACTGGATGTCGAAAGTCGTGAGGTCGAGCGTGGTATCCAAGCCGTAGACATCTTTGCTTGGATGAGATGGGAAACCTCGAAGGGCGGAAACGAGGCTCATGAGTTCGTTGACATCATCCCTGGAAGATAAAAGTGTCAGTCGAAGCTGAGAGAAGAGGTAAGGTGATTTGTTACTGACTTTGGAACATCGCCAGACTTCTCTGAAGACTTGCTGTTGCCGTTGTACTGGGTCATGCGGATTGATGCTGGTCGGTTTGGTTCGCCGAGAACTTCGACTGAGTGGGTTGGTGCGCCTGAGATTGCTTTGATTAGTTCTTTGAACCTTCTTGTATTGATGTGGATGGTGAAGGGTGGCATATCCTTACCGCTGAATGGCTTCTGCAGCTTGACGCTGAACTCGCCAGATGGTGGTGGAGCTACTTGACGAGGCATGTTGGTAGATCTTTGAAGTTCTTGTGTATTGAGAATGGACTTCTGCTCAATCGACAAGTGGCAGTTGTTAATGTGTTCGAATTTCGAACGTGAGGAGCTCTGGATGTCATAAAAGTGCTTTGGAGCTTATGCAGGTCCGAGAAGTCATGACATAGTATAGCGTCATGGTGGCATACGGTCCCTCACAATAAAGTGAGTTTCGGTGGAGTCTCTCAAGTACTTCATCGAGATGTCACACGATCTATAGTGCCAATTGATTGCTCAGAGCACATGGCCAAGAATATAAAATCGACAATGAGATTGGAACAAAATTTTCAAGATGTGTACTGCAGGGTATCAACGTGCCTTTAATCATGAACACAATAGGATATCTGGTTGTGCCGTAGTGTCCAGGAGCATCATCTGTGGTTGAGACCTTTGTGAAAATTACCAGTACCCCTATAATATGCTTGTCGTAATTCGTGCTCTTGGCCTATTCTCCATAAATGCCATCAAAAATTGCAAATGTGGCCGTTAAGTGCCAGTCTCGGTTTCCTGCAAGCATCGTTAGCAACGAAAGGATTGCACTTGGTTGATTGGGACATTGACTTACCACTCCAGGCTGTCTTCCATCAAGTCCACCAGTGATCTTGCCCTTCAGCTTCCTGGCGCCAATGATGGCCTCATCCTTGGCGAATTTGAGATTACGAGCGGGCTTCCATTGCATGAGGCCACGTTGCTTACGCTCCTCGGTCTTCTTGTTCTGCTTGTTAAGATCTTTCTGCGACATGGCGGTGTCAGAAGTGCCGGTGGTGCCCGCAGTCCAGCCGGACTCCATAGTACCAATCGACTGACGTCCGTCGACTGAGCCACGATCGGTGTTGGTAGCATCGACAATGCCCAAATCAGAGTCATCATCGTCGTCCTCATCCTCTTCGGCAGTGAAGCCATCGTTATCCGGGTCCTCGTCAGGCCGGAGAGGTGGGTCACGACCAGGCTCGCGGCGCTTCTTGCCTTCTTGATCCATGTACCTGGCGGGATCATCACCGAAAGCACCAGACCAGTCAGTGCCGGTCTTGGTAAGCCACTTCTTCTTCTCCTCTTCTGGCGCCTCCTTCAGAACGTCGCGGCCTTGCGTAAGGGACTCATCGTGAAGCGTTTGAACACGTTCTGGAAGCTCCTTCTCAACGAGTCTTGTCCGCACACCTTCAGCCAGACATGCCTCCCAAGTCTCGAAAGTCTCTCGCGAGTTGTTATCTGCAACGAAAGCCTCGTGAGACTCGTCCATGCCTGCCTTGAACCGACCAGTGAACTGGAGTCTTCCAATCTCCTTAAGATCATCGAGACCCGGCAGCTCGCCTTGTGAAATCATTTCTGGTGTGATGTAATTTTGAGTAAGGCGTGCTGGTGCAGCAGTCTGATAGATCGGGATGTCAACCTCTTGATCCTCGTTATCGACCAACTCATGCAACCAGAGAACAGCATAGCCATCGGCCTTCCGCTTATTCGCGATGTGCATTTCGAACACGACAGGAGAGCGGTATCGGTACTTGACAGGAAGTCTGATTGGCTTGCCTTCTGGGTCAGCCTTTGTGAGATCCCAATAGTAGCCGGATTGTCCTTCTTGGAGCTGGTGGCAGACACTGCGGCTGATTTTACCAGTAGAACCACCTGTTCGCATCTTGATTCTAGCATGATGCGTGTAGCCAGGCGCCTTGATGCTTTGAGACGTAAACATGAATGTGCCGACATCCCAGCCGAGCTGTCGCGGTGGCAGACGTGTCTCAACGGAGCGGAAGAGGAGAGATATGCGAATGCGGCCGAACCCAATACCGCCATCGAGCGGATACCACCTGGTGACTTGGCTGCTGGTCTCGAGGATGTCCGACAACTTGAGAGGAACCACACCCAGGATTGGGTCGTGCTGACGATTGCGGCTATCACGAACAGTCACAGTGATGATAGCACTGCGCCAGTCGCGCACGAATCGTTCGGTTCCGGCGTTGAAGATGGGCTTGCTGCTCACAGCCTTGGCCCTGGTGCGGTAGACAAGCTCATCGTTGTACAAAATGGTGCAATATGATGTTGGAAGGTCACCACCCTCTTCTTCAGTGGCTTCACCGAAGGGCTTTGCGGGCTCATACTCACGTCCGTTGCGAGTGCCGGTGGTTCCTTTGACGTTCTCCAATTCCAAGTTGACAATCTGGTGAATGATGATCGAGCAAACACCACTTGGCCAAAGGGGATCTGGTGGGGTGTGCTGAACGGCGTCATCGGTAGCAGTGTTTTGCACACCCTTCTCATCTTGAAGCTCAGGGTGGTCCTTGAGGTTGTCAGGCAATGCCTTGTTCTTGCCATCAGTTCGTAGAGCTGGGCGGAATTGAGGCTTGCCGAAGTAGCCGACTTCCCAGTGCAGCTCGCCGGGCATTTCTGAACCTTCATCCATGCCGGCTAACTTGGACACTTGTGGGTACATCTTGCCTGGATGCTGAATCATCTTTTGCATGCTCAACTCGACCTTTCCGACAATATCGTCAGCGGAGTGGCGATCGCTGTCCCAGAGCTCCACGCTCAAGTTCTCGTCGGCCTTGATCAGCTCAGGCGTCACCAGAAGTGCCGTAGTCTCTTCCCAGATTGGGTTGAGGTCGTCTGTGATTACACGTGTGCAATACATTGGCTTGCCGTACTTGCTGAAAGTCAGGGTGATATATGGATCGGATCCGCCCCATTTGGAGCCACGCTTGTCTTGCTTGCTGAGGCCGACAGCTTTATGTATGCGAATCCAGAGAACTCCCAGTGCCTGCACATCCTTGGTAATATCATCTCCTTGCAGCATGGCTCGCATGTCGATAGACATAGACTTAGGAGCAACATACATACTCGCCGCCGCGCCGATGGCATAGTTGACAAATTGAGAGATCAGTGGCAAGTTGAGGAGATTAACGCCCTTCTCGACCATTGGTATACATCCAGCTGCAACATGCGGCACACCCATCAGAGTGAAAGTGAGCGTCTTCAGGAAAGGCGGCTCGGGTGTCATGGCCATTCGCAGGCGCACTGTGCCGACCAAGCTTTGAAGCTCCACGAAGATCGGAAGCGGTACGCCGAAGAGGCCTTTGATACCAAGATAGAAAACAAGCTGCATGTGCATGTTTCTGGCTTTGTCACTTGCACGCTTGCCACTAGGTTCTGCGTGGTATGCGAAGCTGATTTCAAGATTGTAGTAGTCACCGCCTTCTTCATCAGCAGCAGCTTCTTGTGGATCCTTGCTCTTCTTGTTTTCCTCATGAATAGCTTGCTTGACGTCCTTCATATGGTCGTCAGGAAGCGCTCTCAAGCTGAGAATTCGGATAGGGTTGCTGCCCTGGTTGATTTCGGCGACGCGGACATTTTCAATGATGCCGGGCACTGAAGCTTGCATGACATCCTCCAGCGTATCAGCGACAGCGGTGAACATGTCAGGGTTAACCAGACCCCAAACAATGCCGAGCAATGTGTTCATCCACTCGACGCTTTCGGGCAGCAGGTTGGCTGTGGCAGTCTTGCCGCGCTCCTTCTCGGATTCCCATTCAACCTCTCGACCTGATCGAACGACTTCTCTGATCCAAAGCCAGATGCCGCTAGCTATGCATCCCGCAAGAGGGATCATGCCAATGTACCGTCCACCAAACGTGCGGCCTAGAATGACAATACCGAAGAAGACGCCCACGACAAGCCATAATCCCCGCTCCTCCAGTTTCGCAAATGTTGGCTCGTAGCTAACGCTCGGTGTGGGGTGAAAGAGAATGTTCGTCTTCTCGCCATGAATGGGTACATCACTGGTTGAGCCCTCGGCGATTGGGTCTGGAGGTGCTGTGATGTCCTGCTTCTCTTTGTATTCTGGGTTCTTTTGTGAGGGGTCAGTCTTCACTGGGGTGTCTCTGCCCAGGTTTGCATTGGGCACAGAAAGTGATGGGTTCTTGGCTCGCTCCATGAAAGCCTCGTTGACATCCTCAATGACCACCTGTTTCCCGGTCGTTGGATCTGTGACTGTCTTGCCTTTGGTTGATTTCTTTTCATTCTGATGAGGCTGAACATCTGCGCCGACTGTGCCTTGCTTCTGCTGATCGATCTGTCGATCTCTATCCTTCTTGTCCTTGTCCAGACGCTCGATGAATTGTCCAACTGTTGGAATCTTATTCTTGCCAGAGTAGACACCGCCTGGAGCAACCTGCTGTTGCTGATGCTCAGGATCCGCCATTTTCTCCTTGAGCCCAGACGCTCACTCCTGACTGCGATCCCCTCAAGTGTCCTGTATGCCCGGGAGACCTTATAATGTCGTCAAGTCAACGGAAGGTGAGGAAATGCAGACGAGGAAAAGCTTGTGGGCAGATGTCATATGGACAGGCAATGGCTTGGTGCGACTGCACGACGAGCCACCAACCAAGGCACAAAGCGGCACACATTCCCACATTCCCACATTGTGCCATCTCGCAGCAGAACGCGTAGCGAAATGCAGTGGTGACGTAGTGTGGTAGGAGCAGGAGCAGACCCGCTTTGTGGCTTTGAGCTCTTGCGAGTTCCAAGAGCTCGGTTCAGACACGTCCAGAGCCGCGTGAACTGCCAAGTTACTGGGTTGTCAGCTACTGTCAAGATTTGGAGCCTGTTATGCGAATGGAAGACGTTGCAAGGATCCTCAGCCACTTTCACTCGATCTGGACAAGGCTTGGCAACGACGAGATACAAGATACGCCTTCGCTTGCGACTCAGGATCTGAGATCTATATCTGCCAATCAGAATGAGAAACCCCATGGACGACGAACTTCACATGCTTGACAGGCACATTCATCAGGGGCACCGAATGGCGTCCTTTCCTGGGAAAATTGTTGATCACCCTCTGGTTTCAGCAGCTTGAGGTGAAGGAGTTCTAGTGAGTATGCTATCTCGGCCACAAAGCTCCAGGCCGAGCAGAGATGCTGGAAGATTGGTTGCAGTGCAGTTTCTTGTCGAGGCCGCATGCTTCGTAAATGGTGATAGTCAATCTGCAAAATCAAACTTGCTCAACTCTGGCCTTGAGGCCGTCGCTTTGAATCTATAACGCCTCGGAATGCATAGTGTCGCTCAGATGCAAGACGAGACCAAGAGCATTTCCAACGCTGCTTCTTCTTCTTCTTCTTCTTCTTCTTCATCATCATCAAGTCGTACCGTCGTCAATGCTCGTTCTCATCAATTGTAGTTTCGTGCCTGCACTGCCGCATCGGCATCTCTGGCTGCAACATTGTCTCGCGCAGTTTGGGCCAGGGTGTTCGTTTGCGTTTGCGCTTTCTGAGCATCAAGCTGCTTGCCTAGCTTCCCCTTGCCTTGCGAAGCTTTGAGCCGTTCCTATACCGCATATACGTCAGCTCATGCTCCTGCCTGGGGTCGATCATGTTTGACGCATGCGCAACAATTCACAGCCATGCTGTAGTGACCATTCGACTGCCAGCTGAGCTGTGTCTGGCCTTCGCTGAATATGTTGTAGAACTTATTGAACGCACCTCTGCTGCTCTTGCTGCTGCCGCACCAGGACTGTCCGACTCATTGGGAGCTTGTGGATTCTTCCCTAATGTACGCCCGCCTTCCGGTGAGCTTATCTTTGGCGCCGCAGCAGTACGCGCTTTGTTTGCTGAGGTGGAATCATTTGCAGGTGCAGCGCCTAGTGTGCGTCCTTCGCCGCTGAAGTTGGCATCTGAGCTTTGCTTGCCGAAGCAATTGCCCATGCTCGGAGAGGTCGATAGGCTACGGACGGATCGATGTACGTTCGTGAGAGTGTCTTCTAGGCTCACTTGTTATGATGGCGTACGAAGGACACAGTAGGAAACTCGTGTGTTCGATTGCGCAAAGAATTGATTCAATGCCACGCGTCTGGGTCTTGGTGTTCACTGCTCGCAAGTTAGGCATGTGGGAGTGGGAGCGAACACGTGCGGAGCTGCGTTCAATGTGATCCGGGTCTGAGGCTTGGCGAGATCGGGATTCCAGGACCCTCAATGAGCAAGACAAACATCGCTTATGAAACGCAGATAAGTCCAAGTCAGAAGGCGGACGACTATCTTGAACGGGCTCAATTGCACCGCTCTGCGAATATTCGAACTTTTGTGAAAGGTCGTACGGGTCCTCTAACGTTGCCAAGTTTGAGAGGGAGCCGCTACTCCATTGTTCCTAGCCACTTCCCGAGAGTGTGTCAGCAGAATCAAGTCTGCGCAGATTTGAGAGCCGCGGCCAGCCATCACCACTTCATCCAGCGCCCGCAGAGCAGAAACACTCACAAGAAGAACCATCTCACGACTCCTTCAACTCCAGGACTTTAGTCCGCGTGTCAAAAGAAGTGCATCAAGTTAGTGCGAAAAGCAAATCGCAGAGACAAAGAGCGACCGCTACTTTATTACGCAAGGATTGTATGCGCCAGTCTGTCCATCAAGGTGGTTTTCAGAAGCGCTTTACGTGGGATGCCGATGAGCCTCGACGCTTGAACCTAAGCATGACCATGCCATCAAGGTGCAAAAATACTGGAAGCTGGAGGGGCTTTTCGACGTCAGACCGATTGGAACACTCCTCGCAAACATCTGGAATTATCTGAGCGCCTCGTCGGTGAGGGAAAGCACTATTGGAGACGCCATGAGCATTGCCTGAACCTGAAAGGAAAGAACGGGAGGAAGTTAGCAGAGTCGGAAACATCAGTGCAGCCTCGCAGTATCGCCGCGGCGCAAGACGACCCAGCGGTTGCTCAACGATCACGAAGGGTCCAAGTGCACGAGCCTCACGTACCTCGCACACTCTACTCAGGCTTAAGTGTTCGACTTGCACGGCAGTCCGTCAACATGACACGCTTTGAAGAGAGTGCTCTCCGCGACAGCGCGACCAATGTTGCCGCGGACGCCAATCCATCGGCACTGCCTTACTGGCATCCACGAAGTCATTTTTCGTCCTTGATCAATCCACAGCATGAGGGCGAAGTCCATGCCTCAGGTAGCAGCGACCAGTCGTTCGGCTCATTCCACAACGATCAGCTGCCCTCGCATAACATGGATCTGGAATTGTCGGAGCGACCATTGAATTTCCAACAACTAGCAGACTTCACCTCAGCTCATAGTCACACGGAGCCCTTCTGCAGCACAGTGATGGCAATGTCGCCTCCGCCTCTGTACAACGTCAAGACACCTACTGGAACACGATCGATGCGGAGACCCGGTCTTGCTGGTGCGCCTGCGCTCGTGAATGGTCAGTACTTGTGTCACTGGTCTGTCAATGGCATTGCGTGTCGTCACAAATTTATGGACGCCAAGTCGTTGAACGATCACATTCGCTCACACCACGTTCGAGGAGCCGGATCCTTTGTCTGCCAATGGAGTGGTTGCGACAAAGGCAGCTTTCCAACGGCGAACAAATTAGTGAGGCATTTTCACAGCCACACTGGCTACAAGCCGTTCCCCTGCCCCAGTTGCACACAAGCATTCGTGACGAAGGACCAACTCGACAAACATCTCACAACGCACACGGGCGCGAAAGATTTCGTTTGCAATTGGCCGGGGTGTGGCCGATCATTCGCCGTCAAGCATGCTCTTGACGGTCACATGAACAGCGTCCATTTGAAGGCCAAGAAGCACATCTGCCCCTACTGCACTCAGGCTTTCGACGACTCGTCGAATTTGTCGAAACACAAGAAGCAGGTCCACAATCCCGAGACTGGCATCAAGTGCCCCGCGCGCAGGACACATGGCTGCACATATGTCGACAGCCGCAAGGATAAGATGAAGGAGCACTGTGAGCGTGAGTGTCACGGCTTAGAGACAGTCACCGATCCACACGCGTGGAATCTATGGGTCCAGCAATTCAAGTCAGCGTCCAAAAAGGCCGAATCACGTCGGTCGTCTTCCAGAAGTGTGTCGAGCACGCCGATCTCACGGGCTTCGAGTATGAGCATATCGTCGTCAACGCCGTTTTCGTCGGCGTCGCTCCTCCGAACGCCATCGATCGAGTGCGGCAAGCAAGGTTGCAATATACCTGTATGCCTTCCGTGCAATATTTTATGCAACGATTTGTTCCCTGCTCATGACGCCTTCCAGCCTTGCGACGACGCAGGATGTGATCCCTGTGATCCATGCGATGACGAGGATTGTGATCCCACGACTCGTCAGCCGTGCAATATTCAACCTTGCACGATACCGCACTGTCGCAGTGGTACAACCACGCCTTCTCAACCACCAACGCCTCACAGCGCTGCAAAGATGCCTTTCTACTCTTACCATGGTATAAGTGGCAGCACGGAACCAGACCCATTTCAGGATGCGGAACATCCTTTCCAGCTGAATGCAAGCCAGCTGAACGATTACATGTTTATGAATCAGTGAAGAGCCTAGGCACTGTATGAAAGGCGTTGGTTCACATCACTCAGCATTTGTGCGACGAATCACGCTTCACATCACAATGCCCATCTGGCCGCGAAACATAGAGGATATTGTATGCAGGTGGCAAGACGGACGAATGGTAGAGGCGGCGGAAGCATTCTTACCACGAGCATGCGGAACTACTTGATACCCATTGCTAATAATGCAAGGACTTGCCAAGATAGAGCAGGAGATCGGAACACGTAGATGCCACAATTCGCCATGGTCTCGACGCATCATTCTCTTTTACCACAAAACTTCCACAATTTCTCACTTTACCTTGATCCTTTCCAGCTGCGGACTGGAGCCAACCTCCGTGAATACTTCCACGCTATAAAACAGCCTGCTCTCGCGGACCTCACATGTAGTTGCGCCATCAAAGACCCATAAACATCAAATGAAACTCCTCTGGCAACAGTTTCTCCGCGCAGAAATCAATCATCGCCAAAATCTGCAGCATCATCTTCTCATCAAACCAAAGCTCCTCTTCCATTCTCTCGATA
This sequence comes from Pseudocercospora fuligena, assembly GCA_014298035.1. Classification (NCBI taxonomy): domain Eukaryota; kingdom Fungi; phylum Ascomycota; class Dothideomycetes; order Mycosphaerellales; family Mycosphaerellaceae; genus Pseudocercospora; species Pseudocercospora fuligena. The sequence continues at coordinate 46,531 of JABCIY010000097.1, read as the reverse complement.
AGCTGCTCAACCTTCCAAGAAACACATCCCGCCAACTCCTTCGAAAACGCTCCACAACCAGGCAAATTTCTGCCAAGGGTCTGAACCCTAACAATCCACTTCCTCCCCTTCACAACCTCGCGCTCCCCATACCATTTCCTCTGGTAAGTTTTGCTCCAGATGCGTTCCAATCGCCCTGGCTGATGAGTCAACTCGATGAAAACTCTGAATTGTCGTTCCGGCCACAATATCTCGAATTTCCGGAAACGTTTGAGGCGTTTTTCTCCTAGCCATTGCAGTGCGGCTCGAACGGTTCGATAACTTTGCCAAGGAGATTTTGTGATTCGTAGAGTTATGCATTCGCGGTAGTTCTGAGTAACTCCGTCTGTGTAGAGTTGGCGGCAGGTTTGTAGAGCTGGAACGAGGGCGTTGATGGGAGGTTCTGTGACGTGTTTGATCGAGCAGTCGAGGTCTAGGATTCGGTTGCTAGGGATTGTGTGTCGGAGGATTTGTTGTCGGAGTTCTTGGGGAAGGGAGAGAAGGGTTTGGGCTGCTTTGGAGACTGTGGTATGGGCTTGGATCTAGGCTTCTCGGGCTTGGTGAAGAGGCCGATGACTTTACGCTTGAGCTCTCTGATGCGGTTCATGGTGGGCTCTGGATCTGACACGGAAGTGCAACATTGCAATGCGAGAATAGAGGAGTCAGTCGCTTTTGTAGGACTGCTAGAGCGCTGTTGCCTGAATCGAATGCCGTATCTAGTGAACAGCATCGTTGGTGGCCATGATACAATGGCATTGTACGCTGTTGTGTAAAGACTTGGGTCCTCATCTCACCGTATGTGAGATACGAAAATGCTTTGTTTGTAGGCCCGTTGTCTTCTGCAATGGTTATGTGACGAACCAGGACTGCGAGCAGCCAAAGTGTTTACCAATGGGGCGCGGTGCCAGCAGCAGAGAGAGCATGCCACCAGGCAGCATCGTAGTCCTTCTCATACCAATCTAGTAGCACTGTGCTTCCTTATTCACCTCCATCGTGACCATTCTCGCTTTCACTGTCTTCTTCTTCGTCATCCTCCACAAATGCCATCTCCAATCCACACCTCTTCGCCGCCTCCTTAACCCTGTCCGCGAGGTCAGATTCGCTCCTAAGACGGAGAATCGGGGTTAGCAAGTCCTTCACGCTTTCGCCACACCCCTCAATACTCACCAATCCTTTGCCAACACATGGAAAATGACCGGTTTAGTCTCCCTCACCACCACATCATTTATCTCCATCAGCTGGTTGATAATCTTACTACATCTCATATCGATGAACTGAATCGATCTAAAATCCAATTCAATGGCTTCCCTATAAGTCTCAGCACTTCGAATCATATGAGTAGCCCACTCGTCCGGGAAGTTATGTCTAAGTCTCGACGCAATTCTGCAGCAACCTAGTTTCATCATGACAGATTCATCAGTATTGCGTTGACCATCAATGGAAGAAGAAAGTGTACACGTACCCTCTTTACAACTCCCCTCGTACTCCAAAGTTGCCACATGTATTTCGCGATCTGATTCTAGTTCGGCTCGAAAACGTTTGGCGTGAGCGCCCAGCGCAGTAGCAGGAACCAAGAAGGATAGAAAAGGACGTTGCTTGATTTGCTCGAAAGCAGCGTGCTTGCCGCATTCGCATCGTGAGAATTTGGCATCTTCATCGTCTCGAAATGGCTGGCTGGAGTATGTCAGAAAGCCAAAATCGTGGAGCTCGAGCAGACCTGGGATGAGAGGTTGAGTCTCGGGACTGATCTGGGATGAAAATTTAGTATCGATAGGGAGTATTTGGTCGGATTATGCTTTACGTTCGATCTGTAATATGGTGAGCGATTCGTCTCGCCGCGGAGGAAAGATCGATTTGCGTCTAGAAATTCGCTCCAGTTCTCCGCGAAGCGCCATGGATCTGTCCAGTCGTCTTGGTCGGAATGCTTGGTCCTGGCCTTGGTGATTTTGCTGCAAAGGGCTCCCATCCTTGTTGATTGATGCTGTTGATATCATTAATCATTTTTGAGGACGAACCATATATTTTGACTGATGTTGCGCAGTTTGCTTGCAGGCCATTTCTTTCAAACCTTTCTGGGTAAGCAAACATGTCGCAGATGAGTCCCTTGAGAGAGCACTGCAAGTATCTGCCATCAGGTAGAGTTGCAATGTGGTCTCCCTGTTTGACTACTTGGTCCACTGTCACTCTGAGACTGTCATCTCTTACTCTAGCCCTCTCGCTGTCCCGTGGATCAGCCGACATTTCGCTCAAATAATATTACAACAGAGCTCCCCTCAGCATGAGGCTCGTCATGGATGGGGCGCGTAAGCCAGTCGGCTCACCAAGCCATGAGAAATGGACACAGTAGCAGCAAAGGACAGTAGCGCTCGCAGCAATTTTTTTCGATCATGTTGACTTCACAAGCTTGTGGTGAAAATCGGCGGTATCGAGAGACGTGGAGGTGCTTGACCGAGCTTTCTGCTCGTCACAGGTGCAATTTGGGTATCTATACGTTAGACATCTACAGCTCGATTAAACTTTCCTCCTTGACTTGCGGCGCATGTTGCGGTGCCGACGGAAACGCCTCTTGTCCATAGCCACCATGAGCTGCAGGCGCTTGGGGCCATTGCTGCTGTGGACCCTGTTGTCTCGGCGCTTGCTGATGGTAATACTGCTGCGAAGGTTGTCTGTGCAAAGGTGGTTGTTGTGGTGCCTGCTGCGGATATGATTGAGGAGGTATTGACTGTTGCTGATGAGGTGGCTGTTGGTATTGTTGTGGAGGTGGTTGGTGATACATCTCAGGGCTCGGCGGCTGCTGCTGTTGCTGATGGGGCGGAGGTGCTTGTTGGTGTGGCGCCGATGTGGGTGGCTGTTCGCCGTAGTAGAAGTTGGCATTCGGATCTGCGGGAGGGGAGGAGACAGCTGGGTTTGACTGCTGAGAGCTATGACTTGGCGCGTACTGTGAGTTACTTTGTGACTGATATTGCGTGGATTGCCGCCGTTGCAACTGCTCGGGAGGTGGTTGATGCTGTTGCTGATAGGGCGTGTGAGGTGGTGGCTGCTGCTGCGGCTGTGGTTGAGATTGAGGAGGATAGCCTGGCTGCGGCTGTTGATAGTACGACGCTTCAGGCGGAGGTGGACCATACGAGGAGACGCGCTGCTTGTCAAACGAAGGATAGGGAGCAGATGGTTTTTGGTAACCACCATATGCTGCCTGAGACTGTGGTGGAGCGTAGCCATCCATCTGCGGCGCATTTCCGGTGTAATAGCTCTCGACTCCACTAGGTCCGTCAGGTGCAGCAGATGGTATGTTTGGGTACATGCTCGTCCGCTGTGGAGCACCATACCTGCTTGATGTGTAGGCACTCGCCATTCGGTCTTCCAGCATTCGATCATAGTAGCGCACGACTGTCGCCAATTTTGAGTGTAGGTCAAGTAGGGTGTCGTGTTTGCTCATAGTCTCTCCATATGTTCTGGCAAGTTTTGGACGCAATGTGCCTATGCTTTCGTACAGCTCCTGGATTTGAGGCTCTCGCAAGATGGTGCCAGGCGGCTGGTGCTGGAGACGATCTACGAGTGTCGCAAACAAATTGATGTTCTCAGCCTCCACGTGAGTCAACTCAAATTGGTTGTTCGGCTTGTATTGTGCTGGAGCTGCACTGGCAGAGGAGGCCTGCTCCTTGAGTTCTTTCGCGTGTCGCTTTTTCTGCTCCTCCATATCCTGCAAGCTCGCTGCAATCGCTGCCTTGAGATCTGCATCTTCTTCTTCTGCATCCTGCTTGGGCGCGCTCTTGCTTGTTCCATTGGTCTGCGGCTTCGGTGTAGGCAGCTGCGACTGCGGCACGTATCCTGCTCCTGAATGACCCTTGCTCTCCTCCAAGCTCATCTCCAGCGCACGCTTCAGGTCAGCATCGAAGCTGTCCTCTGTCACCCGAGCGCCTCTCGGCTGCATTCGCTCCGAGCCACTTCGACCCATGCCAGACTCCTGCCAGAGCGTTCTCTTCGCACCTGCTGGGCTCTGCGGTCCTGGCGTGGCCCGGCTCTTCTCTGTGAGTTTCACATAGCAGCCATCATCCACCCGCACCGGCTGCATAATTCCTAAATGTGGCAGTGGCAAGCTCTTACTCGAACATGTGCCGCAGAAGACACCACCGCAATTTCGACAGTGGTGCTTGCGATTTGTAAAGGTGAATTTCTCGCGACATCGCAGACAGACATCGCTGTCAGTCCACTCAGGCGGGGCGGAGGAGTCGAACATGCTGCTGGCCACGTCCTGCTTCGGCGGAAAGTGGAAGCCTTCGTATTGCAGCGAGCGATAGGTTTCGGAAATGTAGGTCAGGCTTTCGCGGCCTTGAGCAGCTGCAGCCCAGTTTTGTATGAGCTCGAGGATCTTGGCTTTCACGTCGTTGTTGGTTTCGGCGTAGCCAGCGGCTTTGAGGATGCTGGTCAGGTTGTCGATGAACTCTCTGCTGGCAATCTCGGCCATGAAATGTGAGCCTCCATTCTTGACGCATGTGTCTGTCAAATTGAGCGCGGCGAGCTGGACGTTGGGGTTCTTGTTGCCGATGCGGCGCTTCAGGCTGCGCATGGCCTCTCGCGGCTGCACCGTTTTGCTGCGGATGACATCGCTGATTTCGAGGTTGAGCGCGATATCTTCTAGAGAACTGGATGTTGCTCGTTCGATCTGCGCATCGAGCTCGCTGTTGGCCGCATTTCCAAACCACGACGCCATACTAAGGCAATTTTATCACAGGCGGCAGCTTGATGGAGGTGTCGATGGGTGGGATCTGAAGGTGCACACAGCTAGAACTACAGCTTTAGAGGAGGCAAATATCAGCTGGTCCCATCGGCGTATGGTCTGTAGCTGGCAGGCCTATCAACGAGCGTTTGTTCCGGCCAGAGAAGTTGCAGCTGTTGGTTGAATTAGTTGTTGTGTGAGAGTAGGACTAGCAGCAGAGGAGCATGTCCAAAGGCCGCCCAGCGATCGAACCCTTGTCGCTGGGAATTGGGCCTCCCTACGCCTCAGGTCGAGAACGCTGAACATCTCCCGCCGTGGACATTATTCGGCACTGCAACCACCTGCATCTCTCTCCAACTGCTAACAACGCTGTCGAGTCTGGACCGTGCCGAACTGCTATACCAGCTACGACTGACCATATCACCATCTCGTCCTCTCACCAAGCCTCCTCCGTCCGTTGCCTCAACTGCCACCCAACCCTCAATACCGAATTCCGTCTGCCTGGCTAGCTGCACACCACCGACACGCGTATACGTATACGTATACGCATAGGCATAGACAGCACACGCCAGCACTGGTCACTGGTGGCCGAGCAGGAGCATTCGCCTCCCTCTTTGTCCCAGTTCCGCGCACACTGAACATGCAGTGCGCGGAAACTAGACCTCGTCCTCCACCATGAGCGCCGCCGTGGACACCTTTCCGAGCGCACGCCTCCCCACTGCGAACGGAGGCATGAGCAATGGCGGCGGGGAGCGCGTCTTTGCGCACATTGACGACCTCAAAGCCGATGCGCAGACGGGATACAGCCTAACGCAATCAGTGAGCCAGCTGTTCAGTTTCGCCGAGCGATCGCTGCAGCAAGCCCAGTCCTACATCGACTTCCGCCGCCCAGACTTGGCCTTCGTCGACTATCTGAGAGCCTATGAGATCGCGGTATCTGTCATTCCTCGACACAAGGATAAGGTCCATTTTATGCACGATCAGCATGGAGATCAGAAGTTGAATATCCTTCAGAGGAGGATTACTGCTTTGGACGATAAATTCGCCAAGATCAAGGAAGACATCATCGCTAACAATGCGCGATCTGGCGTCGTGTCCCGAAATCAACGATCAAGTAGCAATGCTTCGCACGCACGTGCTGGCTCAGAAAGTGCTATGGCTGCCTCTGGAGCACATAAAGTCAAACCATCTGTGTCGCCAAAGCCAGAGAAGCTTCATGCCAGAGCGATCTCATCTCTCAACGGCTCGACTTCCTCTCCCGGAGCAGATTCGATTACAGATAGATTTGCCAAGCTACGCGGTTTCGGTGGTCAGATTCCGAACGGGAGACCAGGCTCGAGAGATTCTACCTCTTCCGTCCAGAGTCTTGTAATGCCTTCTGCGAGTGATTTTGGGGGAAATTCAGATTCACTGCAGAAGTCTACCATCACGGGCAGACCTTCTGGACCACGAGAAATGCCTGAGAGTGGCACTGCGCCTGGGCGTCCGGCGAAGCTGCCACTAGACACCTTGATAGCTGCAGCCATGCCCACGCCACCTAGTCCGACCTACAGTCCTGCTCGCAACATGCAGACGACCGGTAACATCGCGCCGCCTAGGCACAGCGCCAGAAGTCTAGCAGGTCCCAGCCGCAAGTCCTCTTTGGTCACATCTTCATCTGCCTCGTATGTGGCTCCCAATGGGACAGGGGACTACTTTGGCAATGCTTCGACCAATGGCGCAGCACCAGTACCAGGTCAAATGCCGCGAAGAAAGTCAGTTCATATGCCAAAGGAGACTCGCATCAGCGCCGAACGCTTGTATGACTACCGGGAACGATTCAACATTTTGCTTATCGACTTCCGGCCTCGCGATGAATTCGACCAGGGCCACATATACACCAGGAATGTAATATGTATTGAGCCGGCTGGACTACGGCAGGGCATGAGTGCCGAGGAGCTGGCCGATTGTCTCGTAATATCTCCTGATGAAGAGCAAGAAATCTTTCACAACAGGGACAAATTCGATCTGGTCGTGTATTACGATAATGATACGCAGTCGGAAAGCTACCTTTCGCATCCGCAAGGCGAGGCTCAGACAAAGCTCAAGTATTTGCATGAAGCTCTCTACGACTTCAATCAGGATAAGCCGCTGCAGCGTCCTCCCATCTTACTGATTGGAGGTATCTCGGCTTGGGTCGACCTCTTGGGCAATCAAGCATTACAATCAACCAGCACTCAAGCCCGCGTCAAGCCCGGCCGACCTTTGCAAAGGCGTGTGCCGAGAGATGGGCAGATGCGGCTGCCGAAGCGCCGATTGCGCGATTACAACCCCCTTGATGCGGAAGAAGAGAAGAAGTGGCGCGACCGAGCGCAAAGTGAAAGCATGCCAGAGGCTCCTGTACCGCAAGGCAGCGATGATGAGGAGGAATCTGATGCAATGCAGAAATACCCCAACATTGACGAGTTTAATGCACGGTTTCCAGAAGCCGGTTCTCTTGGACAGCAGACCCTTACGAAGATGCCATCTCGTGATGCACCACCACGGCCTCAGTCTGCTGGCATTCAGTATCCAGCGACACCTGCACACTCGGTATATCCTCCGCCACCCGCCCGACCAGCACCGGCAGCACCGCGTATGAGCTATACTGGTGTTTCCGATCGTGCAGTGTCACAAACGACGCCGACTACTAGGTCGTCCAGCCAATTGCTGCCATACATTCCTCAGAGATTCTTGTCGCAGAACATGCGCATTCCCAAGACAGGCATCCAGAACTTTGGCAATACTTGCTACATGAACGCGACGTTGCAAGCTCTATCTGCGACCACGCCTCTCACTATTCTAGTGCTCGACGATGGTTACAAGAAACTTGTTCAGAAGGACAATTGGAAAGGCAGCCGCGGTTTGCTCCCAGAGATTTATGCAAATACTGTTCGCTCACTCTGGGAAGGAAAGTACGATTACATTAAGCCGACTACATTGCTTGGCTTCTGCGCGCGGTTAAACAGCACGTTCAAAGATCCGAACCAACAGCAGGATGCGCAAGAATTTTTCAGCTTTATTGTCGATTGCTTGCATGAAGACTTCAACGGTCAGTGGGCTAAGCAGCCACTACGCATGTTGACCGAGCAGGAAGAAGCGAAGCGTGAACGGATGCCAAAGCTGGTCGTGGCGAAGACCGAATGGGGTCGCTACATCCATCGTGAAAACTCCTTCTTGACCTCGCTGTTCTACGGGCAGCATTCTTCGAGGCTAAAGTGCCAGAAATGCAGCTTCACAAGCACGACCTACGAGGCATGGGCGCTTTTACAAGTCGAGATCCCAGACACTCGGGAGATCAGGCTACAGGAATGCTTGAGACAACACTTCAAGGACGAGTTGCTCGACGAAGAAAATCAATGGACATGCCCAAGTTGCAAAGTGCCTCGACGAGCGACGAAAAAGCTCACGATGACTCGTGCGCCTCCCTTCCTGGTTGTTGCACTGAAGCGCTTCAAGCAGAACGCTAGAGGCGATCAGCGAAAGATCCACACAGCAGTGCGCTTCCCGCTACAAGGCCTGGACATGGAGGAGTTTGTGCTGCCACCACCCTCACCTCAAGAAGCCGTCGAGATTGCCACGCAACACGGCGCAGATGCATTGAAGACGGACGTGACCTTGACGCCACCATACATATACGACGCATATGCTGTCGTCAGGCATCTCGGTGACACTACGAGAAGTGGTCATTATACCTGCGCAGTGAAGGACAAAGCTCGAGGGTGCTGGAGATACTTTAATGATACGAGACATAGCGACTTCCACCCGGAGAACGTCAGTGCAAGGCAAGCACTGGACAATGACCAGGCGTATCTCGTTTTCTATCAGAGACGGAACGCGAGCGAGACGAATGGCGCGGCGAAATAGAGTCTCCCGCCGAGCGATGTGATTCTTGCTGAGCGTTCCGAGCGTATGATGCATTATGAGATCTTGATTATAGAAATTCCTTGTCCTTTTGAGGCTGATCATCAAATACCAGTTCAGAGCTTCACAGATCTAGATAAGTAGATATCCGCTTTTCTTTATTTCTGCACTGGTGCGAAGCGACATCGTCATTCCGTTCGTGAATTACGAGGAGCCTTGTCTTGATGAACACGATTGCAAATTTTTGCGTATTCGCCCTATTGAATATCGACGAGAAACACAATCGGCAATCTTCTCTGCTGCAACGCAGTAGTGCTTGAGACAGCAGACTTGCCGTTGTCGCTATCGAGTCGAGAGGCTGATGAATGCTCGCAGTCCACGATTTTTTTTTCGAAATATTGCACTCGTTCGATGAAGCTATATGCCGCCAGCAATACCTCATCACACAGACTGCTTCGCACTTCATAGTTATTTCCAGAAGACTGCTGCTTGAAGCCTATCAGGGTGCAACCTCCAGAAGAGCTCTGCAGCTGGACACGGAGCTTCCATGAGCAATCTTTGTGGCTTCAACGTCAAGATCTTCGCTTTCAATGATGAATCCGATGGCATGCAAAGGGACATTTCTATTTCAGAGCTTGCTTTCTGCCTGGACCACGCGAAGTTCTCCACATCTCTATACCTATCATCAACAGCGTGGCCCATGCGAAGACCCCAGTACTCTTCAGCACGAAATAGCAGCGGAACCATGATCATGACGCTATCTCGACCGACCTCCACCAATATCCTGACCGAGCTATACAGACGTCAGTAAGCTGCATGTGACAAGTATGCTGGCAAAGCACGACCTACCCGATATCCTCCAATCTTCTCCCACTCCACTCTCTGTCTCGTGACCGGGAGCTGTCGTCTCAAAGACTTGAAGCTTCCTTCTGCCAAAGTGACGAAAGCCCTGTTCAGTTCCTCTTGAAACTTGTTCTCCGCCTTAGCAATCTCTCTCACCACACTCTCAGCATTTCCACTACCAGACGCCAATTCCAACTTCTTCGACGTAGACATCCTCACATTTCCATCTTCATAATAATGCACATCCGCCTTCACAATTCCAGAAAGCGAATTCGAAGAAGGGTTGAGTAGGTACGTGCTCCTCCATCGTCCATTCCAGAAATTCTGTGGACTGTACTTATTCGCTACGAGTACCAAAGCGACTGCCGAATCATTTTCCACGGGGTAGACACCAATGGAGTAGGAAGGAAAGTGCTCGGCCGCGGCGGCTTGAAATGCTTTGAGGAGGGAGCGGACGAGATCTGCGTGCGAGGATTCGAGTGGATGCTGTTGGGCGCCGGAAGCTTTTTGCGAAGCGTGATCAAAGTCGAAGGATGTTTGACTAGCGGAGTCGAAGTATCGGCCGCCCTCTAAGGCATTGTGCTCGCTGACTATGACGGAGTCGCTACTGCCAGGCAGCTTCACTGTTGTATATTGTCCCTCGTTGTATTTCTTGAAAGCGGAGTCGAGGGAGTTGAGCAGGTTCGGCTGGCTACTGGCGAGGGCTTTGATGTCTGCGTGTGGCAATTAGTAAGGCCTCGTGCCAATGGCCATGTTCGTTCGAGGGTTGTCGCGTACCATTGACGACATCGGCGAGCTAGACGTTGGATAATGTTGTCAGCCTAAGCAATCTTCTAGGCGGAGGACTGCTTCCTACCAACCTCTCCTGGTGGTGCTGACTCGATAAACGAGGCTACCGTCGCCTCTTTCGATCCCATTGTCGGTGCTGTGAAGAAGATCTCGAAATGTTCCAAGTTGTTGTTGCTACTCGAAGCTCAATTCATGGAGGTCGAGTGGGAGGTGGGGAGGATGAAGATACGAGGCAGGTGGGCCGAGCCGCCATTTCAGAAAGTCAGGTCAGGCTGAGATAGTAGGCGCAGTGGCAGTGGCAGAATGGTGATTGAGGGAGGAGAGAGACCACCTGCAGAGGCTCTTCTGAATGCAGTTGTGATCATTCAAAGTACTATGCTCTGCTTCGAGCCGTGCATGTCCACCCCAGACGCCATCGCTAAACTACACATACAAATCTCATAGATGCATCTTCATCAAGCCGTCATTAGTATCGGCCATTGGCTGCAAACCCAACTTCTTTCCTTGATTCACTAAATTTCCTGTTCCAACGATGCCCGCAGTGCTGCCATTGCTGCCAGAACGATGGTTCTGACCACCGACATCGCCACTTGTGGATGGTGTCTCTCTGCTTTCCTTCCGCTCCGGAGGTTGTCCCCATCCGCCGTTGCTGTCTCGAGCGGAGGGCGATTGGGTCAGCACTGGACTGTTCTGAGCACTCATACCTGGCGATACCGCCCGCCGTTTGATAGTTGCAATGTCAAAGTCATCCTCACGTCGTCGTTTGAACTTTTTCAGATGCATATCGTCGTTCACGCCCGCCGCCATACCACCAGTGCTGCTGTTTGGTTGGAAGGCTTCCGAGGCATCGGACGCCGACGATCGTGCTCGAGGTCTTCTCCAACTACTGAAATCACCCATAGGCGAATCCATGTTGACATCTGACATCGCACTACTGCCCTGACGAGCAAAGACAGGCGGCGGCGGAGTGCGCATTGATGGGTCGAACCGGTTCCAGTAGTCGAGACCGCCGCTGTTCCGAGAAGCGTGTTGTGCAAAGTTTGTTCCAAGACCAAAGGCTCGATCGCTGTCAAGATCACGTCCAAAATCTTCCTGTGCTGACTCCGGCACTGCTGGCAACAAATTTGGTGACGAGGCCGCGGTTGAAGTGGATGGACGGTCGTTAGACAGATCCAAATCTCCAACGCTGTTGTCTCGCTCTCGAACCTGCCGCATGGTCTCAGCCTCTCTTCGCGTCTCGCTGTCGACTGGCGCGCCTTCCTCTGCCAGTGCTGCTCTGATACGCGCGAAGCCCTTCGTCTTTGGCAAGAGATTACCGCGACGTGTGACAGCTCTTCTTACGACACCCGGCGTCGAAGGCGCTGTCAGCTGTGCTTCATCGCCACTATCGTTTCCACTCGACAGGTGAAGTCCATCGGTGCCCATTGCCAGACTCTCTCTTCTGCTGCGTGCGGCATGCACAGAAGCAAAATAGCCGCCATTTCCAGCAGCGGTCTCAATACTTCGCAACGGCGGTGGTGATGTTGCACGGGGAGACGCCATTGAGCTATAGCCGCTACCGCTCGCACTACTAGAGCTCTTCCGACTCCTCTTGCCGTTCTTGTGCAGTCGAGTCCGTCTGATGGTCTTCATCAAAGATGCTTGCGCAGGCGAGAAGTGAGCACCGCTGCCCCAAGTCTGCTGGCCAGGTGTGGCAGGACCAGTGAAAGGTGTCGGTGCGGCAGGATTATGCAGCTTTCTGACTTGTGGTGTGGTGAACATGACATCCTCTTCGCCTCCCATGCTGGCATCATCGTCGCTGTCTGTGCTTTCACTTTCTGACAGCATCATGTTGGCGCTGCCCACCGAACTGCTCACTGTGCTCTTCTCCTGCCCCATAGCATTCCACGGAACACTGCTCGGTCCATTCAAGTTCGGCGAGTCCAAGATCATACTGCTCACAGACAGCCTTCGACCTGGAATCGCCATTGGTTTCTGACTTATCACCGGTGATGAATCCGGACTGCTCTGGTCGGCGAGGGTGGAGTGATGTAGAGTGGTGCAAGCACGTGAGAAGTCGAGCCCTCGTGAATGTCGCGGCAGACTGGTCGCAGGCGAGTGGTTGGGACCAGACGGTTGCATGTAGATGTTGTGGGCATCGAGCTTGGGCGATAGCGGTGTTGCAAAGGCTGGCGCTTCTGTCGCTTGCACTCGTGGCGGTGGGAGCTGCAGTGTTAGACCTCTTGAAAGAATGTCCGGTCGTCTCGCAGTCGGAGTAGTTGGTATGGCATGGTCGTCCCGGCTTCCTCGATTGCGCTCTTTGAACTCCGGAGAAGGAGCCAGAGCCAGAGCGTGGGCGATGTTGCTGCTGCTGTTTAAAGGCGGATCTGAGAATGATCGAGATTTGCTCGTCGAGGTCGAGGTTGAGGTTGCTGAGACCGGTGTCTCCTCTGCCGCACGCGTGACAGCTGCATCGTCCTCAAAATCGTCCATGCTCTCTATCGTTCAAGGTACAGCGGTACTGGCGTTGGCGTCCCATACAGCCCGGACTTCGGTTCGCGATTCACGACTCGAACATCTGCCACGAGTCTTCTGATCTCTAACAATATTGGACATGTGATTCTATAGCACGTACACAAGTAAACTCGAGTGGTGAGTTGAGGAAGCGGGCAGAGAGAGAGAGAGCGCGACATCAATGCTGTGGTCACTTACCTGATCCCTGCCGCCAAGATCTCAAAGCAGGTGGCAGAAACAGTCTCCACCTGACGTACTCACCTGCGACCTTCACACACATCTACTCGCTCATTACCAGCGAGAATTGTCCAGCCTGATCATTGTTGCTACAATTGAGCGTGATGTTCGTATGTAGATGCCGATGGTAGAGGCGTTGATTGCGAGCAGCGGCGGCGTGCAAGAACAGCCCGCAGTGGATGCATCGAGCGGAGATGTGGAGTAAGGAAGTATATCTGAATAGAATTTCCTTCATCCTGATACTGGAGGGGTTTCTGAAAAGAATACGACAGCATGGCACCCATACCTCCCTTCGCTGTAGAGCAGGCGAGTAAGCCACATCCTTCTGAAATGCCCATCTAATGTATCTGCAGTGGATGGATGAGTACGAAACAAAATGCAAATACAATATCGCCGAAACCTGCTGTGCCAGTATCTCAATAAAAGATCTTGTCAACCTGTCCGAAGACAAGACGACCAAAGCAGAAGACCTCATCGACCTTGATTCACCTCAAACTTATGGCGAAATCCGCGGCACTACAGAACTTCGCTCCAACTTAAGTCGCCTCTACTCAAGCAAAACCGGCACACCTCTGCCAGCAGACAATGTCCTGATCACACCTGGAGCAATCTCTGCAAATCACCTCGCACTTTACTCTCTGGTCGGATCTGGTGACCATGTAATCTGTCACTACCCAACATACCAGCAACTCTATACCATCCCCGAAACCCTAGGCGCATCTGTCTCCTTGTGGAAATCAGATCCCTCAAATAAATGGCTTCCTGACTTCGAGAACCTCAAATCCCTCGTCAAAGACAACACAAAACTGATCATCATCAATAATCCACAAAATCCCACTGGCCAAATCCTACCCAAATCCCTCCTCCAAAAGCTCATCGACTTTGCTGAGTCGAAGAACATAGCCGTCATGTCCGACGAAGTCTACCGTCCTCTGTTCCACGGCATAGGACCCATGGACCAGGACTTCCCTCCATCAATCCTCTCCATGGGCTATCGAAACACAATTGTCACTGGCTCACTGTCCAAAGCCTACTCTCTAGCCGGGATCAGGACCGGATGGGTCGCATCAAGAAATCCAGATTTCGTGACTGAAATGGCAAAGACGAGAGACTACACTACAATCTCAGTCTCCAAAATAGATCAAAGTGTAGCGAACTTTGCATTAGGTCCGGACACAATTCATGCCCTCTTGGGAAGGAATATTGCGCTCGCGAAAACGAATATTGAGCTTTTGGAACGCTGGGTGATCAAACATGATGAATTCTGTTCTTGGACGAAACCTGTCGCGGGCACAACGGCTTTCATCAAGTTTGAACGAGATGGTAAGAGGATCGATGCGGAGGCATTTTGCAAAGATGTACAAGCTAAGACTGGGGTGATGGTTCTGCCTGGTACGTGTTTCGGGAAGGACGAGTTTGAAGGGTATGTGAGGTTCGGCTTTGTTTGCGGGACGGAGGTGCTCAAGGAAGGGCTAGAGGAGTTGAGGAAGTATATGAGGAAGGAGTTTGATGATGTACCGTTGGCGAAAGAGTAGCCGGAGATTATTGTCCTTGTCACAAAAATTTCGAGACCACTTTACATATAGTCCATACGATGATGTAACACCGAAGTGGCCGATTAAACTGGGCGTAGCGTACGTCCAGCTCGAGGTCAGCGGGCAAGGCTCTGTAGCAACTTGATACACCAAGATGACTTGACATGAGAAGCACGCTCCTGGGTTTTCTACTTCAATAACGAAGCGATACCCATGGGCACATATTTTGGTGACTGACGTGATGTTCCACATCGATAGGTCTAGCATTCTATCTTAGTCACGGTTCGACTTCTTTCCATCACGAGACTGTCAGAGCACTTATAGCACCGTTACCCAACACCTCAAAGGTGAGTCCCGGAAACTGATAAAGCTTGGTATTACCAAGCCATTGCTCACTACCACCTCCCTCTTCTACGAGATCCTGCTCCGCATCCGGTAAAAAGAAGCTACTGTCACTGGGATTTGCGCCCCAGGTACGGTTGATGACTTTACCGCGTCCCATCTCTGATTCCGGCCAGATACCTTGGAAAGCTCGTATGAGGTCAGGCTTGATTTCATCGAAAGTGTGCTCGGAGCTGGGACCTGAACTGGTATTGTTGAGGTGAAGCTGCCAGCGTAGTCGGCGGTGTCGGTTGAACGCGTAGCTTCCCGGGACATTTCCATGAATTATGACCTTCAGAACGACCAAGTGTGGACTGCCAGATAGTGGGGTGACAGGCAGATTCTCCTTCGCAAAGGACGTGGGCTCGCTTTGTGGACCCAAGAGAATGTCCATGCCGTGCGTGAAATAGCACCAGAATACTTCTCGACTCATCCGCTCAGCAGCGTCGTCTTCAGCGTCTCCGGAATCGAAGTCTGTATCGAAGGTATCCGTGCCTGTTGATGAGTAACTCGATGGCGGCGTTGGATGGTGTCTTCCGTTCGATATTGACCTCGAAGTACTCCTCGGTCGTGCATGTGCAGGCTGATCCAGGGCATTCTGGATGTCTCGCTTGTGAGTTGTGTCTGGTGCACCTAGCTCTGTGAGGAGGTCCTGTGGAGTGGTCTGCCCAAGGATGATGTCGACGGATGATGCTGGAGATGTGCGCACGAGAACAACTTTTCCACCATCGTGTATGCTTACATCGTCTATCTCTGGCGGCAGATTGTCGCGCGGCTGCAAGGTGATTGCCGACGTTCGCGGACCGGTGGGAGTTTTGGTGAAGAGTGTCGGGCGTGCTTCCGGCCAGCTGTTACCCTCAAACAAGGCCATATTCGTGGCGGGCGATGCAGCGTGAGATCCGAGCAGTGACACATGGTCCTTCTCCGGCGCATAAGCAGAATGCTGCAAAGGAAAATTGAAGGCTATGCCCGGCCACGAGAGAGTATATGTCCCAACCTTGCCAGTCCTTGGGGCCATGTACTCTCCCGGATATGACGCGCCAAACAGCTGATAGATGCGTTTGAAGGTAGCCATGCCATCTTTGGTCAAGTCACTGCCCTTATAAGCCAGACCAGCTCTTTGAAAATCAAGGACCTCGATCAAGCGCAGTCGCTGGTCCCTTCCGTCAAACCGCAAACGCAGACCATTTTCCGGTAAGCTCAGCACGACGGGTGTCTTGAGCGGACTCGATTGTGAGATGGAAAGGTCGATGTTCGGGTAGCGCGTCTTGTCTTCTTTGACGGCGGTGAGAATGCTATGCAGAGATGCCCCGAGGCCTATATGTAGTCAGATATCTTATCTCATTTGTCGCGTCTGCAGGCCGCTGGAAGTCATACTCATGGAGCCTACGGAGTGGCCAGGCACCAAGGGAATGGCCTCTTCTGCCATTGTGCATACGCCGGGAGAGGTACGAGGAGATTTCGGTGAGTGATATCTGGTATATGAGAATGACAAACTACTTTGAGCGCGTGAGACTCATGTTTCTGCTCGCCCGCATGCCTGAGCTCGCGCTGGTCATGTGGTTGAGCCCATCGCGGATCCGCAGCGGAAGGAGTTTGTCTTTGTTTGGTGCTTGGTAGCAGAAGGCGACTTCCACGCAGTCACAAAGTAATGTTTCGCTTTCTCACAGCGGCAGCGGCAGCGATAAATCACCGGAGACTGTGTATGGACGCGGGCTGGTTAGAAATGAACGCTTAGAAATGAACGTGAAGGTGAGCGCGGGCGGGCGGCTGTGATGTGACGCAGCGTGTTACAGGATCGCGATGCAGGGCAGGGGCAGGAGCTTGGACTGCAGCGCGGCCGAGGCTTTTTGTTGATTTGTTTGCAGCTTGCTTCCCTGTCGTACAACGCGATTGCTATTCTTGCTCCGCCTGCCCCGAAACACATCTCTGCCGACGCAATGGCAGGAATCGGGCCCTCGAGAGGCTCCAGTCAGACACGAAAAGTGCCCACCATGCGACCGAATATCGGGCGACCAGGCCCAAATAGAGCAGCAACGGCTACCCCAACATTAACAGGACGAACATCACCAGCCGACAGCGTCGCGTCCTCGAGGAATAGGACTCCGAAGAGGAAGGCGGTGTCGAGCGTCGACGAAGTTCCGGGCGAAGAGACCAACATCAATGTCGTCGTGCGGTGTCGCGGCAGGAATGACAGGGAAGTCAAGGAGAATAGCGGCGTCGTGGTGTCTACAGATGGCATCAAGGGCAAGAAGGTCGAGCTGTCCATGGGACCAAGCGCGCTCAGCAACAAGACCTACCAGTTCGACAAGGTCTTCTCGCCTGCTGCCGACCAGGGCATGGTCTTCGACGAGGTAGTTGCGCCCATTCTCGACGAAGTTTTGAATGGCTTCAACTGCACCATCTTTGCCTACGGCCAAACAGGAACCGGCAAGACGTATACCATGTCTGGCGACATTAGCGACATACTTCCTGTTCCAGAGGCGGCAGGCATCATTCCGCGTGTACTTCATACCCTTTTTGCGAAGCTCAACGATGACGAGGCCGAGAAGAACGAGCATAGTGTGAAGTGTTCTTTCATCGAATTGTACAACGAAGAGCTACGCGACCTTCTGGCTGTTGATGACAGCGCTAAGCTGAAAATCTTTGATGAAGCGAACAAGAATGGCCGCACGACGACTTTAGTGCAAGGCATGGAGGAGAGCCATATCAAAACAGCGAACAAGGGCATTCAGCTACTTCGGAATGGCAGTCATAAGCGCCAGGTGGCTGCGACCAAGTGCAATGATCTATCGTCAAGATCGCATACAGTATTCACTATTACTGTCTATCAAAAGCGTACAACAGATACCGGCGAAGACTACGTTTCCTCTGGCAAATTGAACTTGGTCGATCTTGCGGGCTCAGAAAACATCCAGCGTTCAGGCGCCGAGAACAAGCGCGCTACCGAAGCCGGCCTTATCAACAAATCTCTGCTCACGCTCGGACGTGTCATCAATGCACTCGTGGACCGTGGCAGTCATATTCCATATCGAGAATCAAAATTGACGCGACTCTTACAAGACTCCCTGGGAGGTCGAACCAAGACTTGCATCATCGCTACCTTATCTCCTGCCAAAAGCAACCTGGAGGAGACCATCAGTACTTTGGACTATGCTTTCCGCGCGAAAAATATTCGCAACAAGCCTCAGATTAATCAGATGGTATCGAAGAAGACGCTACTGAGGGAGTTCACAGCCGAGATAGAGAAGCTAAAGTCGGAGCTGATCGCGACGCGGCAACGTAATGGCGTGTATCTTACTGCTGAGGCATATGAAGAGATCACCACCGAGTCGGAGTCGCGGAGGATTCTGAGCAATGAGCAGCGCGACAAGATCGAGACTATGGAAACGAATCTGCGCAACAAGGTGCAGGAGCTGTTTGTGCTCACCAGTAACTTTCAAAGCCTCAAAAAGGACAATGAGGCGACGAGAGTCGTTCTAGAGAGCACGAAGAATGTACTGGAAAAGACCGAGCTTGTTCTGGAACACACTAAGACCACGCTTGCCGAAGAGACGGCATTGCGAAAAGCCCACGAGGACACTGAAGAGAAGCTTGCTGAGGTTGGCGGAGATCTGCTGGGAACACTCGAGACCACCACAAGCCATGTCGACAAATTGCACTCCAAACTTCGAAGAAGATCCGATCTGCAGGATGTGAACCGCACGCGATGGACAGACTCGCAAACCCATGTAGCTGATGCGACAGTGAGCATCGAGGGCAAAGTGGAGGGTCTGCGCCAACAACAAGAGGCACTTATTGCCGCACTGTCAGACCGCATGCAGTCTTTCGTGGCTGACGAGCTCAGAGAACTCAAGACTTCGCAAGACTTTCTCAAGCAGAAAGCGGCCGCCTTTGAGACATCTCAGTCCGAAGTCAATGCCCAGAACAGCAAAGCCAAGGATGACATGAACGAGGTCTTGCAAGAGATTGGTATTTTGAGGGAAGATGTCAAACAGAAAGTTGGCGCCGGCCTGAGCGACCTTTCCACCGCCGCGCAACGCATCAGCGCGGGCATCGCATCGGAGCTAGACGCCTTCCATGGACAGCTTCAGGACTCCTTTGTGTCCCTTGGCCGAGAGTTCAAGACCCTTTTCGAAGATTTGATAAGACGCATGAACGAGCAACAAGCAGAAGCGCAAAGGCTGCGACAGGAAATCATCGAAGCAAACTCTTCATTTGTCGAAGAAAACCAATCGACGCATGACCACTTGAAGGAAGCCGTCGAGAAGGAGAGGGAGATCGCTTCGAATGAGAGAGTGGTATTGATGGCTCAGATCACCAACCTCATCAACAACTCCGCAGCAGCTCAGGAGACTCGGATGTCTGGCTATCTCGAAACAGCTAACAAACGTGTCAAGACGTCTGCAGACACATACCTGATCTCCCAACAGACCTATGGAGATGGAATGGACTCATGGTCGACCAATGGACAAGCTCTTATTGACTCCTCAGTGAAGGCACGGGAGGCGATCAAGTCTAAGCTCAAGGCTGACTGGACAAGTGCCAACGATCAAACGATCAAAATCACCGAGACCACTAAAGCAGTTCATGGCGAGACTGTACGAATCGTTGATGGACAGATGGCGCAGATGGACAATCAGCTTGTCGCCCTGGATGAGATTGTGTCAAGAGTGCGTGCGCAGAACCAGGAGCATCACGATGCTCACACAAACAGCCTGGGTCAGCTGGCTAGCGACGTTCAGGAAAGCTACCGAAACATTGGTGACCACTTCGAGACGTCCTATAGCCGTACTCAGGCTCTAGACGTCGATATGCAAGATCGCGCAAGCACTCTGACACAGACGTTGCCGGCTTTGTCTGAACACGGAGAGGTCCGTGGCGCTCTTCGAAGCCTCCGAGAAGATACCGGCGCTTCGCAGATGGTCGAGTATGCAATTACGGGCGAGACACCAGCTCGCGTGCAATACTCGTACCCGAAAGTGTTACCGCGAACCGAGAACCATGAGAAGTTTCTTAATCGAATGCGTGGTATTCCTGAAAGCCCGGAGAAGAATGGGCCAGGATCTTCCTCCAAATCATCACCCACCAAGTCTCCGAGCAAGCGGTCGCCCACCAAGACTCGCAGCAGTCCAGTCAAAGCAGCTTCCAGCCCAACAAAGACCAATGTGTTCGCCGACACCCCACCAGCACTGGTGTTCACAGCGCCTGCCGCCAATTCAGCCCCAGTATCCCGGCCCCAGACCGCAAGTAGCCAGAATAGCAGTCTGCGCGAACTTGATGTTAATGTGGTGGCAGCTCCAGGAAACAACTCAAATCTCGCCATTGGCGATGAGAGTTCTGAAGCGGCATGCAAGGTGCCCGTTCCACCTCTCTTAAGACAGAAGACTAATCCGCTTCCCCAATCGCAGGTCGAAAGCAAACTGCCCACGAAGCGTAGTACGAGGATGACAGTTGCTGGCAACCTGGCCGCGGCGGAGAGGGACAGCGGCGGAAAAGAGAACATCAATCTGAGTGCGAGTGTAGGACCTGGAAACGGTAGGCGGTTGAGGAGCCGGGGAAGTGATTAAGACGGAGATGTTGTTAGGGTTGCGTGGAACAGCTCTCAACAAGTAGCGATGCACGATAGACCTGAATAGTGCCATCATTGATGAAAGACGGTCTAACTCATCACACTTATCACTTCTGTTCTCACTGCTTCATTGTCACACCTTCAAAGCTGCTCTTACTTGTTTTCTGATCAAGATCGAGAGACGGGCGTTGCGTAAGAAAGAGTAGCATTTTCCCAAAATGGTCTCCGCGAATTTGTATTCACAGCACGATTGACGACATCCTGCGAGACTCTGTCACATCGCACAACTTCCGACACGACATGGTTATAGCGCGCTGCATTGATTTGAGAAAACGGAGCTGAGGACTAGCGCTGGATCTTTGGCCTTTTAAGATACAGTAGCAGGCAGGATACATACTTTAAAAATTGGCGATGGCATGTGGATCTTTCAACGCTTTAGATCAAGCTTATATCAATCCACCTCTGCCGTCACCATATCAACGATATCTATCTCTCAATCAATCAATCAAATGGTGTCAAAATCCTCGTTTGATAGCCTGTGCCCGCAATTCCTCCAGCACCGCCAGACCCAGAGACCACGCTAGGAACCTCGTGTCCGAACCGATTCTCCCTTCTCCTTGTCCTGCCTCTCCTCTCCTCTCTCGGATACTGGTGTCTTGATGTTGAGATTTGAGAAATCGAGTCTGAAGGAGCTAGAACATCGTCTTCTTCCTCTTCGATGGCATAGTAGGAGTTATATGGAACAAGTGCCCGCTGACGGGAAGCGTGCGAGGACGAGCTGTGTCTCGAAATGTAGGGTTTCGGTCCTCCATGATGAGATGCCCTGCCAACGGATTCACGTTTGTTGGTCGAAGGATAGTGGTACTCGATGGCTTTCGGTGATGGTCTGTGTGAGGAGGCTATTAATTTGTAGTCATATTGTGGTTCGATGTAGGGATCATCATAGCTTGATCGCCGAAAGTCTCCTATATCGCCGTCGGTGTATTCATGTATTCTGAGCTCTGAAATCGGATGAGGGCTGGGGCTATCGACGAAGCAAGTATTGGGTTTCGCGAAGCCGAGTCTGGCGAACAATGCTATCGCATCGTCTAATCGCAGATCTCGAGCGTCTGGACTCCATTTCGAAGCCGAGTAGCTCACGCTGTAACGAGACCGGTCAGGCATCGCTCCGGACACCGAGTAGGAAAGTGATTCGAGCATCGTGGTCCTGATGAGACGTGTTTGTGATTGGGAAGTAGGAGCGGTAAAGGGCAATGTCAGAGAAATCTAGTTCGTGTTCTGCTTGTCAACACCTTGGAAGGCAAGCTTGTGAAGGCAATCGATGGCCCGTGCGAAGGCGACACCGAGCCATAGATGCGTAATAGCGATGGCAGGAAGGCTGAAGGATGGAGCTGTTATGAGCTCTTCCGCCATGGGCATTGGGAAGGCTACCAATGAGACATGACTCAGTCACGTGCAGGGTCCAGTGCACGGTATATGCGCCGTGGCTTGCACTAGTGCGGTTCGCAAGGCTGCCACTACGGCGGCTAAGCTGCAGCAGGGCGGAACATGTGATGTCCCAAGCAGGTCGAGATGCTGCCCGGTACCTGTTTGACAATCAGCAAATTTGGGTTGAAATTCACGTGGCCGTTCCTGACGCTTCGGGTTGTGCTGTCGCATCCTGGTCCAGTTATCTGAGCGTAGCGAGAAACGCAGCTCAGAAAGTGGCAATCACAGCAGCCCAAATAGTACCACGTGTAATGTACCTGTGCTGCTTGCATATGTCTGCACTACCGCCATCAGCCCCGCGCATGGAGATAGTGGGAGCTTTGGGCGGCCTCCAACAGCATGTTGGAGTAAGTAAGTCTTAGTTTTTCTCGCACTTCTTGAAACGCGGCACAACGATAAGCCATGGAGATAGGCTACATTGCAATTTGACATCCGTGCTGGTGTGTGTTGTTCCAATGGAAGAGGGAATTGAAAATTGAGAAGTGCGCAGTGAGCACGGGTCGTGGCTGCCTTTCGCCGAGCCACGCCAGAACCACGCTGGCTCCACGCCATGCAGTCGACTAGACTAAGGTCCACGCTGCTGTCGCACGCGCTTGCTGGGTTCATACTGTTGTTACAATTAGTCTGCACATGTCTTCGTCTTCTTTACAGCTCATCACGGCCTTCGAATTTTGAAACCACACTCTGCACATCGTCCTGGTTCTTGGGCGGCATGAAGTTGCCCTCTTTGAGCGACTTGAACGCCAGATCGAACCGAGCGCCGAAGAACCAAGCTGCGCCAATCTGAAAGTTATTGTCAGTATGTCAAAGGACCATGGGTTTAGCTTCCCGAGAGAACTCACCATACACAACGAAACGAAACCGAGGGTGACCACGATTGCAAGGATAAGATACATCACATCCTTCTTCGCTTCAGCCTCCTCCTGTTTTCGTCTGGCCTCCTCTGCGGAGTCGACTGGAACTGTCTGTGCCTCGCCAGGTGTGGCGCCAGGTGGCAGCGTTCTTGGTGTTTGCGTCGGGAAAATGGTCTCGATGAATCGTTCGATTTTGCCGCACGCAATGCTGATGTCAAGGAAGTGGGGATCGCTAGGCTTGTTCTTCCTGTGAATCTTTCTCGCATATGTCCTGAAGACCTCGCATACGAGCTGCAGGTTCTGCGTAGACTTCATCATGAGATCACAAGCTTGGCCCTTTGTGATTTTGATGTTGCGGTTGAACATGTCGTAGTTCTGGAAACAAAGCTCCAGCGTTGCAATAGCCATGGTCTGAGGGATGGCCACGAAGTTGAAGACGGACTGCTCCTTGACACCTGCCATGTAGAACAAGCACTCGTCGGCTCGATTCAAAGCGATGAGGACCATCTCGCTGCTGCATTGGAGCGCTTTCTCCTTGTTCTCGGGTAGGAACAGATCGCTGAAAGTCTCAACATACTTCGACCAGACTTCCTTGGGCCAGAAATACCGCTTGTCCTCATGATCTTCCCGAATGTCTCGAATGATGTTTGTTTGTTGCAGGAACTGGCCCATGCTCTCCATCAGCTCTGGTCTTTGAAGCAAAGCGGGATTCGCGAGCTTGGCTTCTACGAAGAGTCGCGTCAAACCTTCGCCAACAAGGCCTGCAACGTAATGGCAGTACAACTCGTAGTCCTTGATTGTCTTGACGCCATTTGCGTTGTGATCGGCATTTTTGGCGTAGTCGGCCATGCCATTGCCCATACGCTTCGTGATATCCCGAATGATGACCTTGTACTCCTCCTTGACCTTGTTGAACTCTTTGCTCACGCAATTGAACTTGACGAGCAATTCTCGATCCTTCTCGTCCGGACCGTTGCCATTGTACGTCCAGCTCTCGTCCTCGATGTAGTGGTCGAACTCGCGCAGGAGTGGCTCTTTCTCGGCAATGTCGATGGTCATGTCATCTTCAATGGTGTCGAGTCCTCGCAGAATGAGGTAGAAGAGCGCCACTGGGACCAGGAGCTCAGGATGCAGCTCCTGGATGACGGAAGCAAAGGACCGCGAGGTCAGGTTGAGTTGGCGGAAGCATTCTTTCAGATCTGCCGATTCCTTGCTCTCATCGCGTTCGTGCACGGGATTGTGCCATGTCTTCCACTGGATGATGGCGCGCAGCTCAGAGAGGTGGAAGAGGTAGTATGCGACGCTGCTGACGGACGGCATTTTGGCGGAGGAAAAGAAGAGGTTTTTTGGTCGACCCACAGCACAGCACAGCACAGCACAGGCTTGACGCGCTCCAGGAGAAAGTGCAGGCGGATTTAACTGTAACATGCGTCGAGGTTGAGGCGGCTGATCTTTCGCTAGCAATTCATTGGATGCGCACTGCACAACAGATATAAGTGTGCGATCGTGGCAATCTTACGATTTTTGGCGAGTCGTGAGAACTGCAGTGGGAGACTCAATGGCAGAGCAGGATCGCAGATGCAGGGACTTTCGACGCGGAGAACGGAGACTCCCCCAAAAGTCGTACCATCTCACGCCTGCCGCGACTCCTTCTTGTTCTCCACAATCCGAACGCGGTCATGGGAACGACGACAAATCCATCGCGGCACATGTCGTACAGCGTATAGTAGCACATCGTTGAGTAGCTCGACAGTGGCATGCTCCTTCCTCTCGCCAGCTCGAACGATGTGAAAGCCCTTACGACACCAACGATGGTCCAGAGGCTTCTTCAACCTCAACAAGACGCTGCTATGAAGGGCAGAAGTTTTGTAGCCGGGCCCAGAGACTTGTCTGTTTGGACTGCTTGAGACCAAGATTTATCACTGATCATCGTATGTGGCAGCAGAAACTTCATGTCTTTCTCGCTCTTGACCTGCGAGGTTGTTCGGGCTCAAGATTAAATCCGCTAGAAGCATCCTGGAGGCAAATCGTTTCATGGCTCTCTCCAGCTTACCAAGACCCCGGGGCCGGCATCGATTGACTTCAGTAAACAAGAGCCAGCTCGGCCCATGCCGAGTATTATTCCCAGCAGCCTCCTCCTCCATCCCCATTTTGACATGGACAAGCTCTTTTGGGATAATTGCACACCTCCCTGCCAAATCTAGAGTGAGGCTCTACGGAACGCGCACGATCAAGACAACTAATTGGCCAACTTCCTCCTTGAGGTCTAGCACTTTATCTCTTTCCAGCTTTGCAAGCATCAAGCAGTGAGCCTTGGGTCCTTCCACCTACCAAGATCGGGAAAAAGCTCCTTCACCAGATCACTGTCCTGACTGCACGAGACAGGAACATACGGGCGACTTACCGAACAGTTTCTGGCGGCGAATATCGTACAGACCTTCGAATTTGCAACCGGACGGGTGTGAGGATCGCTGCATCCACTCAATCCAGCACCTGCACGCACTCGTTGCGTAAACCAACCGATGAGGCTCGCCATGGGCCCTGATCCTCTCGGCGCCCGACAAATTGCTAAGAAACTCTGAGCCAGTATGGGCCACGCACAGGCAGGTATGAACACTCTTCAATTTGATCAAGTGTACCTTGCCAAGTGACGTACCAAGACAAGGACCGCCCACCGGCCATGATCGCGCGGTGGGCAGTGATTGGCACTCGAAGAGTCTGTTAAAAAGTGTCAATCGAGAGAATGACTAGAGTTTGGGAGTCTGTAGCGTGCGATTGGCAGTGTGCAAACGGTGAGCGATTTGGCGGGTAGTTGGGCAATTCTCTCCAAGAAGAGCAACCGCAGTATGTCTAGGCTTGGAGTCAATGAGTGCCGCACTTGTTCAGGGACACTCGCATGCACAATCTCAGGCTGCTCGGAGAGATTCATATGGTCTGATCAGAGGGCAAGATCGTGAGTATCGTATCTGCCCAGTTGACCTTCACAGGCCCAGTGAGGGATTGCCAACATGAGTAAACTACCTACTCTAAAATCGCTCGATACAGAGCTGGCCTTCGCGTCAAGATCTGTCTCCTATGACCCGGACCTGAAAAGCCCTACCTCGAAGACACCCTCTGCTGGATATTCCAAGACACCCATATCTGCCTTCCCCAGAACCCCATCATCAGCCTTTCCAAAAACTCCAACTTCTGCAATTCCGGATCCTCGGATGATAGCACGGCAGACCACTCGTCGAGATCTGGATGCTGTTCTTGTCGATCAAACTGAAGCTCTAGCGTACGATGGCGGAGAAGATGGTACCCTCACAAGGATGGGAAACCTCTTACACAAGATCCATTCGACCTCGGTGCTCACCAGGTATACACTCTACATACTCCCACTCGCAACGTTGCTCGCGGTGCCACTCGGTGTGACCGGATGCCCACCTCACGATAAGACACGAGCTGACGGTATTCGTCTTCTTGGTCTATTCATCTGGATCGAAATCGCTTGGCTTGCGTTCTGGTTTTCGCAGTTGACCGCCAAACTGCTCCCGGTCACGTTTCAAGCAGCATGTGGACTTGTCAGTACAGGTTAGTTCAATCGATCACATCCTTTGCGCAATTGGCCACCATTCAGTAATTTAATTGCGAAGCAGGTATCCGGAAATATTCTTTAGTGCTCAAAGCTCTCGAAATACCGATGGCCCTTTTACTTTGGACCATAATTTGTTACGCAGCGACAGATGTCATCTTTGTTTTCGACAAGTCTGCATACCACCTCCAGAAGAAAGGTGAATGGGTCCGAGTTTTCAAGCATGTCTGGGAAGTAGGAATCATCGCCGCAAGCATATTTGTGGTCGAGAAGACGATTATCCAGCTGATCTCGATCAATTACTATCGAAAGCAGTATGGTGAGTCATTCCGAACTTTGAAGCATGACGACGCTTCGTGCGTACGCTGATAGCTGCAAGCACGCAAAATACATGATAGCAAGAGGCTGATCGGCTTGCTTGAAATGCTTTACGATACGTCGCAGAGGCTCTTTCCAGAATTCGGCGCTTTTGAAAAGGAAGATACCGAGATCTTCACCACTTCTTTCGTTGATCTCCGAGAGAAGCTTGACAAGCGAGGCATCAACATCGGCGGGAAGCTTCTGGCAAACGTGCATAGGGCTCGAGACAAAGCTGTCGCGACATTCGGAGTCATTGCCAGTGATGTGACAGGGCAAAATGTGTACAAATCCCACGCACACTCAGTCGTCACGAAAGCGCTCGAGAATGAACGATCATCAAAGGCCCTCGCAAGGCGGTTGTGGTTGTCATTGTGCTCTTCAGGAAGAGATGCGATCTACAAGCAGGACATACAGGAAGTACTAGGGCCTGAACGAGAGGAAGAAACGGAGGAGATTTTTCAATATCCTAGGTAAGGTTAAGCAGCAGAGACACATAACCAAGCGTAGGACTGCTGCTGATCTCGCCTGTTCTGATGATCCTAGATCGAGACGGGAATGGTGATGTCAGCCTTGAGGAAATGACAATCTTAATAGTCAATTGTGGTCTTGAACGACGAGATCGAGCCAGCAGCATCCAGGATATTTCGTCAGCAATCTCAGTGCTAGACAAAATCTTGAGCATAGGAGTGGTAATCGGTAAGTAGTAGCAGACAATAAGGTGCACAAAGGGCGATGCTAAAGCAGATCCAGCGATTGCCTGCTTGTATGCTCTCTTTTTCAGTAAAGCTTTCGCCACGAAAAGCGGCCAGATCTGGACATCAGTGGCAAGCTTGGCTTTCAGTATTGGTGGCACGGTAACGGAATTTTTTGCCTGCTGTAAGGGCTCAAGAAAGAGCTGAGACTCGGGCACTTGCTGACTGATCTGCTGCTGCATACAGGCATTTTCCTGTTTGTCAAACACCGTGAGTGTATTTCGGCATGCGATCTCCTCTTTTAAAGGGCTTTGGCCTTATCGGAATATCAGGACTCTAGAAGCGCTCCAGAAAGGGCGTGGAATGCCGATACATACACCTACTAACTAAATGCTTTCCTAGCCTACGATGTTGGAGATCGTGTCAACATTGAAAAGCAAGAACTCATTGTCAAGCACATAAGCTTGATGTACTCGATCTTCAAGCGGGTAGACAACAACAGCATTGTGCAAATACCTCGTAGGCTTACCTGAATTGATCAAAACACAATGAACTTCTCTCACTTCGATCAGACAACATCGCCAACACTTTGTGGATCGAAAATGTGACCCGCAGCAAAGCTATGAAAGAGCGCATTGAAGTCAAGATCATGTTTGGTACCAAAATGGAAGATATACTCGCTCTACGTAAGTAAAGCCGCTCGCTGGCCAAAAAGAGCTCTTGACTGAGACCCTTTTCAGGCAAAGAAATGGAAGTCTTCGTCAACAAGCCCGCCAACCGCCACGACTTCCTTCCTGAGATTGACATCGAACTTCGCTCGGTTGAGGATCTTTTCGCACTCAAAATTCGCATCGAAGTCAGACACAAGTCCAACTGGTCCAACGAATCCATCCGGCTCCACCGCCGCAACAAATTCATGGTGGAACTTCTCGCCGCCATCAAGCGAATTGGGATTGAAAGACCTCTGGGCAACTGGGGACCAGCGAATCCTACTTATACTTGTGAGTTAAACAATGAAGAGACACTTGAATGGCAGAGGACCAAGGCGGAGAAGGCGGAGAAGGATAAGCAATGGATTCAAGCAAGCGTGGAAAGTTTGTTGCCAAGCAAAGATGCAAGTCCAGCACAGGCGATGTTTCCCGGATTGAAGAAGCGGAATGCTGGACAGCAGGATGAAGGCGTCGGAAGGAGGCCGAGTATTTGGGTAAGTCTGACGGCTGAGATGCATGAACAAATTTTGCTAGATATTTGCTGACCCTGCACTTGCTGGATACAGTCTCCTATGTGAGACTAGACAGCTGCTTTGAAGTGCGCCTAGGAGTTTGGTAGAGCTTTGGACATGATGGTACTCTTGGCGTGGCAATCGTAAGGAGTCAATCTCCGGACGGCCTCTCAAGGGTTTGTCAATCTGTGTCGATGTTCCTTCAGCGTTTCGGGCGCGAGATGCTTGACCATACCCATAGTCGTGATCACAAACATCTAGCGGCACTTGAGAGTCTCTTAAAGCATATTACATAGGCAGATGAAATGACCTGCGTTTCGCACCATCTGAATAGTTTGATACATCTTTCACATGACATGCCAAGAAATCGTTGCTGCCTGAGGTTTGGTGGGTCGGACCTGCATATGACGACTTTCGGTTTGTTGACAGTCGATGCTTCTCTTCACTTCCACGCCCCCCATACACCGCCGCTCCTTTCATCAAACCGTCACATTCCCGTCGACCACCTACCTCGAATACGCATACGCATACAGATTCCACTATCAACAGGCCTGGCGGCTCGGACAAGTAAATATGGCAGACATACCGATCAAGGTGAAGCATCAAGGCAAGACCTACGATGTAGAGATCTCGCCTGACGGCACTGGCGAAGAGCTCAAGATGCAGCTCTACTCTCTCACGAATGTGGAGCCCGAGAATCAAAAGATCCTCGCGAAGAAGATGGTCAAGGATGACACGCCGTTGTCGACGCTTGGGCTCAAGCCAGGACAAATGATCACACTGATTGGAAATCCTTCAGATAAGATCATCAAAGATGTGCCGAGGGAGAAGATGAAGTTTGCAGAGGATATGACTGAGGCAGAATTGGCGCAGCAAGAGGGTGCAACACCTGCCGGCTTGCAGAACATGGGCAATACATGCTACGCAAACGCCACACTTCAGACGCTGCGATCTGTGCCGGAGCTCCTCAGCGAGCTCAAGACCTATCGACCTGCTGCACCGACCGCCGGCTCCTCTTCATCTTCGCTGTTCTCTCCCGAACAACTTGCGCAAGCCGGCATCTCTGGCCTCGGTGGTGGCCAGGATCTGACGCGTGCCCTTGGCGACCTGTATCAGCAGATGAACGAAACACAACAAGGCTTCCCACCGATCATGTTTCTGACTGCTCTTCGACAGCAATTCCCTCAGTTTGCAGAGAAGGCGAAGAATGGTCATGGGTACGCGCAGCAAGACGCGGAAGAGGTGTGGTCACAATTGGTACATGTGTTACACGAGAAGCTCAAGCTTGAAGGAGATCCAGAAGGTTTCAGGTCGTGGGTGGACAAGTACATGGGCGGAAAATTCGTGGTCACAACCAAATGCGATGAGGCGCCAGAGGAGGAAGCTGTTGTTAACACCGAGAGCTTCAACGACTTGAAGTGCAACATCCAGTCGGACACGAATCACATGCGAGAAGGTCTCAAAATTGCCTTGGACGAGAAGTTGGAGAAGAAGTCGGAATCACTGGGTCGAACTGCAGTCTACACTCGAGAGTCGCG
This sequence comes from Pseudocercospora fuligena, assembly GCA_014298035.1. NCBI lineage: Eukaryota > Fungi > Ascomycota > Dothideomycetes > Mycosphaerellales > Mycosphaerellaceae > Pseudocercospora > Pseudocercospora fuligena. The sequence goes on along the minus strand of JABCIY010000097.1, from coordinate 16,336 downwards.
GATAGATCGCCTGCCGAAATACCTGCCGATCCACTTCATCCGCTTCTTCTGGCGAAAGGACACTGGAAAGAAGGCCAAGATCTTACGAAAGGTCACGTTCCAGCACGAGATCGATGTCACCGAGTTCTGCACCGATGAGCTCCGCAAGAAGCTAATTCCTGTTCGTGATCGCATACGCGAGGTGCGCAAGGAGGAAGAGGACGTAGAACGTGCCAAGAAGCGGCAGAAGCGGATGCAGAAAGAAATGCAAGAAGCAGCCAAGACAGAGGGAAGCGTGCGTAGCGATGAGCCGCTTCAAAAGAAGAAGGAGAAGGAGGAGAAGGAGCGGGAGCTGAAGGCCAAGGGACCTGCAGACGAGTCGAAGCTTGCTGAAGAGAAGAAGGCCAACGGGGCGCAGCAGGATACCGAGATGGGCGGCACCGAGGAGAAGTTCAAGACCGACGAGGAGATCGAAGCAGAGCGAGCAGCATCAATCCTCGCCTCCAAGAAGGAACTACTCTCGCTGGTACAGCCGGACTTGAAGAAGGATCCTACTGCTAACCAGACCGGTCTGTACGAGCTTCGTGGTGTCGTCACGCATCAAGGCTCTTCGGCAGATTCTGGTCACTACACGTCGTACGTGAAGAAGTCTGCACCACCAGGCAAGGCCGAGGATGGCAAATGGTGGTGGTTCAACGATGACAAGGTGCAGGAAGTGGAGAGCGAGAAGATCGAAACACTTTCGGGCGGCGGCGAAAGCCACAGTGCGCTCATTCTGCTGTATCGCGCAGTGGAGCTGCCGGTCGTGGAGGAGAAATAGGGACAGAGCAGCGGATCATCAGCAGGACGCCAGACACGCGTTGTGCATAAAATGATCTAGAGGCGGAGGTGCAACGAGCAAGGCGTGCTTGGTACTTTCACAAGTGTGTCGAGAGACACAATAAGCCAGCGTTCCTTCCTTCCGTACCTGTTCTGAACATCCAAGTGGGTCCCTCGCCGTTTCACACGCGACAGACACAACGCTCTTCCGAGCCGGCCTGGTCCCTCTCTCTTGCAAAATCCCTCCATGCTTTCCTTCAACTGCACAGCATTCCATCTGGCATTTCAATGCGCCATGATCTGCTGACTATTCTTCGCACATTCTTCGTAAAAATTCCCTCTCCTATTATTCGTTGCCGCCGCCATGTTCTACAGCACTGAAGGTGAGAGGCAACGCGCTTCACGCATTTGAAGGCATGCACTGACGTTGAAGTAGTGCTCACCAGCCGCAAGTATGGCGTGGCAACAGTCTGGTAAGTGCTTCAACATTAATGGCACCGACGTATTGACTGACACCAATGCGAAGGCTCGTCGCCACTCTCGGCTCAAAGTCCACCCTCAAGAAAGTGTCCCGCAAAGCCATCCTGGATGTGGACGTTGTCAAAGCATGCGAGACCATCGAGAATCCAGACGCGCCGATGGCCTTGCGCCTCCAGAGTAATCTACTGTAAGTACTGCATCTCCGTCGCTTGACAGTAGTGCTGACGTGTGTGAAGATATGGCGTGACGCGCGTCTACGCGCAGCAATGCGGCTACGTCTTGAGCGACGCAGAGTCTGCGCGCAACAATCTGCGTGCCATGCTCCGGGTCGTGCAGCAGGCTGAGCTTGAGAAGGAAGGAGCGAACAAAGGCCGGTACGTTATTGACTGCACTCGTCTCACGCCCATGGCGCGCACATTACTCTGACACTGGGACAGCGTGGAGCAACTCGTATTGCAAGATGACCCGGACTTCTTGCCAGGCCTGGATCTTATGCCACGAGACTTGGACGATCTCAACCTTCACATCGACTTCAACGACACGCAGATGAGCATTACACCCGGTAGCTTACAGTCGCATCTGCACGATGGCTCGCAGCAAAGCATCGGCGGACTGGATCTGCCACCTTCGCACAGCTCCTCCCTAGGTGGTGCAGTCGCAGGCCGCGATACATTCAGCATCCGCGGCGACTCAGGTCCGGGCACTGGTTTGAGATCCGCGCCACGGCTGCTCGACGACGATGATCTGGGACTTGATCTTGGGGTTGAGACTATGCGCCAACCGCCATTGCCATCTGGCAAGCTCGTTTCAGGTTCTGATCTCGCAGACGGCGAGTGGGACAACAGTGCGCATGATCAGCCAATAGTGAGTGCTCAATTCTCACATGCATATGTACACGTGCAATGCTGAACTCACGCAGCTTGACATCGTTGACGATGGCCTAATGAATATCGATAACGATGACGAGAACATCCTCGGCGCAAGCTTCGCAGACGGCACGGCGGCTTCTTGCAACGGCGAAGATCAGGACCAAGGCAATACCGAATCAGCTAGCGCAATGGCAGCTGTGCGCAAGATGAGAAAAGGACGAACCAAGAAGACTACTGCGATGGACAAGCATACCACATTACACAACTCTGACATCTCCGAGTGGAGTCGCAACTACATTGCGAACATGCTCAAGGATGGTCAAGGCAAGGAGACTGCTCGCCTCAACCACATTGCCAAGAAGAATGCCGAGCATTGGGTTCTGGATGCTGGTGTATTCTTCGGTCAAGGCCTGCGTGGCCCCCTCGACATGTTCTCTGGTGCCGCACTCATTGAAGCATTCACGGGCATGAGACCCAACTATGGCAAGAAACGAGATCTCAACGATGCGGAAGCTACAAGCAGCAGTCCCAAGCGCGCTCGCATCAGTGGTCTCTGCTCGGACGAAAACGGTCAAGGCGAGATTGTTCAATACGACAATGATGACGTGCAAATGGACCACAACATCGATCAGGAAATCGAAGTCGGCCGAGAAGCTCCCACTCCTCTTGGAGATCGTCAAAACTCAAGTATATTTCCATGGAACAGTCAGAGTGGCATCAAAGAGTCTCGCGGCGGAGGCCTTCCGACTTCAGCCTCATTTGGCGGTGGACCACTGAACCTTCTGCCTTCACGCCGCGGCAGTCGTCTCACATCAGCATCACCACTTCTCGGGCGCGGCATCAATCCTGATGAGGTCAACTTCCAGCTCTCGGACATCCAATTGTCTGGCGAAGACGAATTCGAACTTTATGGCGCAGCAGCAGTCGTCGATACCCAGAAAGCGGCAGAATCTCAGTGGCAGCGTGCCGCTCTGACGGGGGAGTCATCGAACTTCCTGGAATTTGTGCAGAGTGCTATCGATCGCGAGGAGGAAGGTATGCGTGTTGGTATCGCATTCGAGTCACTGCTACCACCGGCGAACAATACTCACATCGTGGCGGCTCAAGCTTTACTACATGTTCTAAGCCTAGGCTCGAAGAGCGTGTTGAAGGTCGAGCAGCGCGAGCCATTCGACGAGATCTGGCTCGAGACTTGATATAGTAGAAGGCGAGACGCCGAATAATATAGGTAGGATGCCAATCGCTTAGTATAGTGTTTATAGTATATAGAATATTTAGAAATAAAGATACGTAGGCGTCTTAGTATATAAGGCCTTCGAACGTACTTCTATAATAACTTCTATTTACGAATTCTTCTTTTAAGATACTTTAAGTACTAAATTTAGAAAGTAGCTATCTTACTATTATATAGCTTAAAATATAGAGTATTACGACGATATAGAGTATCTTTATTATATTCTATATTTATAGTATAATATCTTCTAATCTTAGACTTTATAATATACTTAAAAGATAGATAAGATAGACTTTATACTTAGACTTTCTTACTTAGTCTAATATTATCTAGTCTTAATAGCTATACGAGATATAAAATATAGTATAAGTATTACTATTCTATTTAATAAAGTATTAATATATACTTATAAATAACTATTAAATATAAATAAATTTATAGAATTAATAAAATACTACTATTATTACTATATTTATTACTTTTATTAGTATATTAATAGAAGTATAATAGAAACTATATAATTAGAAAGTTAGAATCTAAGATAATAATAAAATAGATTTAATATATTATAAGAGCTTTCTTTTAAATTTAGAACTTCTATTTTTCTATATATCTATTAAATATATAGTTACTATTATACTTCTACTAGTAAGTAGTAAGAGGTTTAAAAGTATAGTAGTTATTAGTATAAATTAGTAGATATAGTAGTAGTAATATATTTATATAGATTTAAGATATAGTAATAAAAATTTAATATATATAGTTTAAATAAAAAATAATAATATAGTATTAAAGTATAGTATTATAAGTAATAGTATAGTAATTATTATTTAGTATTAGTATCTTATTATAATAGTATTAACTAGATATATATATTACTTTATAATATTATATATAGAAAATTTAAATTTAATATTAATAATATATATATATTAGAATTTTCTTTACTAAAAGTATAAAATATATAGAAGATTCTATACTAAGATAGATAGTAACTTTATATAAATAGAAACCTTTTATTAAATCTATTTATATATAGTAGTAATATATTAAAGAATTTAATCTATTAAGAACTATTTATACTAGTAGAAAATTTAAGTAATCTATATATAATTAAAAAAAGTAAAAATAGATAAAATAATATAAAAAATATATAGAAAGTTATAAAAAAGAAATATTCTAGTTAAAATCTTAAAAGTCTAGAATTAATTAAAAAGATTATTAACTTTAAAAAATTTTATAGTTAGAATAATTTTATAAAAATACTATATTATATAAATAGTAAAAAAGACTAATATAAAATAGACTATTTATTAGTAAAATCTAATATTAAAAATATTAAAAGCCTTCTTAAATATATTAGTAAGCTTTCTATTACTATAGAAATAGATTTATAATATACTAGAAATTAAAGATATTTTTAAAAAGCTTTATTTATATTATAAGAAGTATAAAATAAAATAAATTAAATACTAGTATATATATAAAATAGTATAGAACTATTATAAGTATCTATAAAATAGAAATAAATATAAATAGAAGTAGAAGTTTAAAAAATAATAATAATTAGTAAAATAAAGATCTATTTTAGAAAATAATATAAAGTATTTATAAAAAATATTTAAAATTTTTATAAATACTAGAAAATTTCTATTATACTAGTTTAGATTATTATAAAATAATAGAAGCTATTTATAATTACTATAATTTTATTTTTTATTTTAATATAGATATAGAGTTATAAGAGGCTTAAATCTAGTAGTATAAAAGTGTTTAATACTTATTATAAAGAAATAAAAAATAAGTTATTATTACTATAATAACTATATCTCTAAATAAATAAAGGTAAGTAAATATTTAAAATAAATAAGTCTATAGTATAGTATATTATAATACTATTTCTTTTCTAAACTACTATAAACTTTTATAAAATAGTAAAGTCTAGTAATAGATATTTATATCTATTAGTATTAATTAAATCTATTAAATAATATATTTAAATATATTTATATAATTCTATAACTATATTTAATATCTTTTAAATAAATATATAAAGTATTAGTAGTAATATATAAGCTATAAAATATTTAATATATAAGATATAATAATATATTTAAATAGTATATTTAGATATTCTAGTAGATTAGATAGAACTTTATAGAATAGATTTAGATTTAGTTTCTTAGTAGATCTAAGAGTATTAGTATAGATTTAAATATAAGAATCTATATTAATTTTAAGTTAAACTTATATATTTTTCTAGACTATATAAGTATTATAAAAAAAACTAGCTATATAAGTTAGAGTTTACTTTAATACTACTAAATAATTTTTCTATAATATTAACTTTATTTACTATTATCTAGATTACTATTACTATAGAAACCTTATCTAAATAATATTATAAACTATATAACTATAATAATAATTCTTATTCTATATAAACTTTAATATTAATATACTATAATATACTTCTTAACTAGCTTTTACTATATATAAGATAGTTTATAAAAAGAATACTACTTAACCTACTATCTATTATAATACTAAGAAACTCTATTAAGATAATTATAAGCTCTTTTTTCTTTCTAATTATATATATAATATAAATAGTAAGAGTACTAAAGATCTACTAAAGTCTAAATATTATAAGAAAAAAGACTAGTATTCTATATATAGAAAGACTATAATAGATATAAATTAAATTATAGTAATAACTAAGACTAAGTAAGTCTTAAGAAAAAAAAAGCTAAGTAAATAATATTTTAATAATAGCTAGATAAGTAGAAGTAGAAATTTAAATAAAATAAAAAGAAATTTTAAGAAATAAGCTAGATTAAATAGAATAAGAAAATAAGTAATCTAAGACTAGTCTTCTTATAATAGAGAAATAGAAAGTAAGTATTAATATAGCTAGCTATATAGCTAGCTTCTTTAAGAATAGTATTAATAGAATACTAACTAAATCTAGTATACTAGCTAAAATAAAGGATTTAAAAAATCTATATAATAAATATATAGTAGTAAATATTATTACTAGTATAAGTTTAAAAGAGATAGTTTTTAATAATTATTTAATAGAATAGAATAAATAAAGTAACTTAGATATAAAAGATCTATTTAAGAATTCTAAGTACTAGAAATTTATTAATCTAACTTAGTCTCTTATTCTAAGTTATTATAATAAGAAGTAAGAGATTACTAAGAATATTTACTATTTAAAATTTTTTAATATTAAGTTTTATATAATATATAGATATTAGTATAATACTATTTATTTAATATAAAGAAAGCTATAAGTAATTAAGTAGTTTTAAATAGATATAAAGACTAAAATTAATATTAAGAAGCTATTAAAGATAGTAGAAAATAGTAGAGTTTAAATAAGTTAAGTATAGCTAGCTATATAGCTAGCTATAAAGTTAAGTTTTACTAATAGTACTATAGAAAGCTATAAGATAAAGATATCTTTCTATACTATATAAGATCTATACTTTTACTAAATATACTATTATTTATAATATTAATACTTAGAATAAAAGCTTTCTACTATACTTTAAGACTTTACTTTACTTAGACTAGTCTAGTTACTAGTCTAAGAATTATAATCTTTAGTACTATTATTTTTAGAATATAGTATAGCTACTATATAGAATAGTAAAAGCTTTCTATTATTACTTTAATATTAAAAGAAAGTATCTTAAAGAGATAAATAGATTCTATAAGATACTTATTAAGCTAGACTATAAGTAAATACTAAAGCTTCTATATTTTTTAATAATATATTTTTATAAAGTAAAAGATAGTTTATATCTTAGCTTAGTATAAATAGCTATAGTTTATATATACTTTATAAATAGAGTAGTAGAACTTACTAGAATATAGGCTAAAATCTAAAATATAATTATATAAAATACTAAGTAGATAGCTATAAACTAGCTTATATAGTAGTTTATAAAACTACTAGAATAAATATTATAACTATATAACTATATATCTTTAAATTTCTATTATTTTTACTAGTCTAACTATTTATATTTTTATATTATAGCTAGTATCTAGCTACTTTTTTTCTATATTTTAGAATTATCTATTTAACTATTAAAACTATTTAAAACTCTCTATTTTTAATTCTATCTAAATATTTATTCTATTATATCTATAAGTTATTATAGCTCTAAATACTAGCCTTTTTAATATTTCTACTACTCTAAATACTTATTAATTACTAAGTATATAGATAATAAGATTATAATCTTATTTTAAATAATTATTAGAAGTCTATACTAGATTTTAAAAGTAATAAAAAAATACTAGAAGTTTAAATCTATATATATAGAGTCTTTTATAAAAATAGACTAATAGCTTATTATTAACTATTTAAATATATAGTAGTTTAGTAGAGTTTTAGTCTATTAGTAAAAATAATTAATATTCTTATTAATTATTAATATTAATAGTATAATATAATCTTTTCTCTTCTAAGAATATTTAATTAAAGGCTATATTAATTATTAATCTAGTAGTCTTTAATAAATAGGACGATATTTATATCTAGAAAAAGAAATACTATAAGCCTTTTAATTAATAGATTTAAGAGATCTAGTAGAAAGTAGTTAAAATCTCTATTTATTTCTTACTTTAAAAGCTATAAAATATATAAAAGTTCCTAGTTAATTAGAAAAGTAAGAATAGAAATAGTATTATATAAAAGTATTTAATTAAAAGAGCTATATATAGAATAGTTACTATATTTAAGAGACTTAAGAGTTAGCCTATAGTAATTTATAAGTTCTATAGACTAATTATAAAGTATCTATTAATTAGAGATAGTAATACTACTTTTATAAAATATTTAAAGATTTTTAAATATTACTTAGTATAGAGTAATTAATAAAATAAGATAGAAGTCTAATTATTAAGTAAAATAAATATACTTCTCTATAGCTAGTTATATAGCTAGCTATATAATCTAAAGTTAATAGATCTAACTATAATATAGTAAGAAAAGAAAGATATATATATAATTAATACTAATAAGTATTTTTTTAAGAATTTTTATAAACTAGCTAATAAAATAATTATTATAAATAGACTTCTAGAAGACTTTCTTAAAAGGGAATTAGTCTAAAAAGTATACTACTATCTTACTAACTATCTACTTAAGTTTCTTTTAATAAATACTTAATATAGTAATTTTAGAAAAAATATATAGAAGGCTATTAAAGAAATTAAAAACTTTATAGTACTAGCTTACTAGATTATAATTACTATTAATATATAGTTAAATAGGATAATATAAGTATTATTCCTCTCTATTATACTATACTTTATTAATAAATAATAGAACTATTAGAAGTTAATAATTAGTTTTTTTAAAATTACTAAAACTTATTTTAAAGTAAATATAATAGGTTTAGTTTAAAAAGTATTAAAGTAAGTTAGAGTATAATCTAAGCTAATTACTATTATAATAGATAATATAAGTAATGATAAAATACTATATACTAGCTTATAAGTAGCCTTACTAGTAGCTCTATTTTATACTAATAAAAATTTTAAATAAGAAGTAGTTAAGAAATTTACTTAAACTATTATAATATAGATAATACTATCTATTATACTAATAAAAGATACTAATAAGAAATCTAGATATAAATCTAAGTCTAATAACTCTTCTAGTATTATAATAGAAATAATAGATATAAATTTAATATTTAATATAATAGTAATAATAATCTCTTCTAAGAAGTTTCTATATCTTATTTATATAGTATAGATTACTATTTATATATTCTTTTTAAAGCTTAAGCTAGTACTTTATAATAATAAGTAGTAGAAGATATTAAATAAAAAGAAAGTATAGAAAAAGCTAGATATTTTAAAAATAGCTATAAGAGCTTTAAAAGAAAAGAGTCTAACTATAGTTATCTATAAAGTAAGTATATTAAGTATATATAGCTAGCTATATAGCTAGCTACTAGTTTCTATAACTAATTAATCTAGATCTACTAAATAGCTATTTATACTAACTTTAGCTTATAGTAATAATATATATTTATACTTATCTAGATAAATCTAATAGAAAAGCTATAGCTTAATAGTAAAAGTATTTCTTAGAATAAGAAATAATAATCTTAGCTTTTAAAATAAATACTTTAATTAAGTTAGAATATTAAAACTAAATTTAACTTATTATTCTATATACTAGTCTAGTATATAAACTTCGCTATATAGTTAATTAGTACTATAGTAACTAAGATATTAAATAGCTAGCCTATTTATATATTATTTAGTATAACTAAGGTTATATTAACTTAAAACTTATAGTTATACTAAAATATCTTATAATATAGAAATTTCTAAATAGAACCTAACTTTTTTAAAATTTTATTTAGATTCTAAAAGTTTAGTACTAAAATAGTATAAAAAGTATAAAAAACTAATATTCTACTACTAGGTTCTAATATCTTTATAATAGACTTTAATATATAAAGTCTAGATAGTAATAGCTAGTATAGACTTAGTAGAACCTTAGATTTTAAAATATATTAAATATTTTAAAATAAAATTAGCTCTAGTAAAGCTTAATTAAAATAAGTAATAATAAACCTAGTTTTATTATATATAAGTAGTATAACTAGTATAAATTTTTTTTTAAAAAATATAATATTTTATTATATTATAATATTTAGAAATTTAAGTTTTAGACTTAGAGTTTTATCTAAAGTATAGTATATAACTTATAGTATTTAAATATTATAAGATTTATCTATTAGATTTATTTAAATAAAAAGAATATAATAGATTTACTATAAAAAAATAGATAATTTATACTTTTTTATCTATTATACTTAGTTACTTAATATACTTTAAAACTTAGAGTTAAAACTATATTACTATAAATCTATATTAGAGTTAATTTTTATAAAAATAATTAATTATACTATATATAGAATTAGAATATACTAAGAGTAGTAGAGTAGATCTATCCTATATAAACTTTTTAGAATACTTTTAGTAATTATAAATATAGAATTTAAATTTAATAGATTATATCTTAAGTATCTTAGATATTATCTTTATTTTAAATACTATACTATATATCCTTATATATATTTATATAAAAGGGAATAGTAAGTATCTAGTAGGTAAAACCTTTACTTTATTAGTATTATATAAGATTCCTAATAATAAAATAAAGAAAATATAAGTTTAATAAGTTATATTTTATATATCTAAGATATTACTCTTAGTTTTAATACTATACTATATATTTTTATAAATATTTATATAAAAGATAATACTAAGGACCTAATAGATAAAACCTATACTTTTTTAGAATTAGATAAGATTTATAGTAATATAATAGAGAAAACCTAAATTTAGTAGATTATACTTTAAGTATCTAAAATATTATCTTTAGCTTTAATACTATACTTATTAGAATATATAGTCTAGTTAGTTATCTAGTAGAAGATACTAAGGTAGGCTAGATTATATAATAATAATTATATAACTAATCTAAGCTAATATCTTTTAGATTTAGCTCTAACCTATAGAGAAGAATAATATACTTACTATTCCTACTTTAGCTTCTATTATTCCTTATAGCTTCTATTATAGTTTATAATCTATTTATACCTATTAGCCCTCCTTAGCTTAATAGATTATAAGCCCGGATTTATAACTATAAGATAGAAAGACTAAAGTAGTATAGGTTACTTCTAAACCTATAAGTCTAGTCTTAAAAGGAAGAGGTAAAATAGGAAAGGAAGACTTAAAGAAGATCTATATATATTATATAAAGAAGCTCTATATATATAAGCTATAAAAGAACCTAGTAAGATATACTTAGAAAGTATAAAGGGAATAGATAAGCCTAAGTTTTAAGTATCTTTAGATAAGCCTTAGATTTAGTATCTAGTACTACTAATATCCTAATCTATAGATTATAATAGTTAGGAAGGACTTAAGGAAATTATTAGTCCTATAGAATAGGAATCTATACTAAGTTTTTAATAACCTTTAAAACTAATAGACCTAGTAGAGCTAGGAATCTATAATTAAAGAAGATAGCTATTTAGAAACTATTATTTTTAGACTAAAGAAAGAGCTTATTTCTAGAGTTTATTTAGATTTAATTTATAGAAGAAATTATAGATTAAAAAGGAGGAATTAGTAAGAGAAGGGCTATACTAATCTTAATAAGAGAGAATTATAAATTATAGTTTAAGATAATTAAGATATATTTAATAAAGCTAAAAGTTAAATAGATACTAGATAAAGTAGTTCTTAGTATCCTAGTATCTATACTATCTAAGTATATCTTAATAATATTATTAGAATTATTAGACTAGTTAATTAGAAGAGTAAGTTATAAGGTTTATAATATAATAGTATTATATAAAATATTTATCTATATTTTAAAAGATAACTAGGATAAATATTAAAAACTTAAATATAAGATATCTATAGATATAAATAAAAGGAAAATATAAGAAGAAGCTTTAAATAATAGAAAGAAGCTTATTCTAATAGTATACTAATTTTAGTATAGAAGAAGGCTAAATAGTTAATAAAGTATAGTAAAGTCTAAGTAGTATAGCTAGAAAAGTAGTATTAATCTCTTTATAGTTTAAAGAAATTAAGACTAAAAAGAAAAGGATTTAATAGCTTCTAGTAGCCCTTCTAGAATTATTTAGTACTATTAGGGATAGGATAGATCTAAGATAGGACCTAAGCCTATAAAATATTCTTAGTATTCTAAGAGAAAAATAGGAATAGATAATAAGCTAGAAGATAGCTATATTTACTAAGAAAAGAAATTAAATAGATAGAAATTTATTATATTTCCTATATAAAGGAAAGTACTAGATTAGAGAATACTCTAATCTAGATAAAGTAAAAGTAGCTATTAAGCTAAAGTAGAGCTATAAGATAGTAAAGAAATAATCCTTATCTAGAGCTAGGAAGGGATCTTTACTAAATAAGGAATAACTTAAAGAAATAGTAAAGAAACTAAGTCTAAGAATATAATTCCTAAAAAAGAAGACTAGAAAACTATCTTCTAAGAAAGCCTATATAGTATAAGATATAGAGGTATCTTTTAAACTATCTTCTCTTTCTAAAGAAGAAGATATAAATAAGATAGCTTATTTAACTATTAAAGTAAAAGATAAGTATAAGCTATCTAAATAGCTACTTAACTCTTATACTTCTATCTATATAACTAACTAAGAATTACTCTTTAGAGATAGAAAACCTTTTAAAAAGAAGAAGTAGATTAAAGTTAGAGGTAGCTATCTAATAGCTATATATATTAGAAATATAGTTATAGATAGAAGGAGGAGTAAATAGATTATACTAAAAGATATTCTTTTTATACTTAGGCTTAGAGTTAATCTTATTTCTTAGAACTAATTTAGTAAGTAGTTTAGTATTTAATTACTAAAATTTATACTTTATTTACTTAATAGAAAGCTAGTTATCTAGATAAGGCTTTTAGAAGGAATACTATTTATTAAGGAAATTAGCTAAGATCTAGATAAACTTATATTTATATATATTCCCTAGGATCTAATAAATAATAATATCTATACCTTTATAGTCTAGACTAACTAGGATTAGTAGGAGCTATAGTATAGAAGAGTTAGATACTTTAAAGAAGTACTATTAAAGGATCTTTATAAAGTTACTAATCTAAAGGAAAGAATTCCTATTCCTATAAAGTATTAGCTTTATAGAGTATATTCTCTAACTAAGATAAAGAAATATAAAGGAAAGGAGACTAAAAGAAAGCCTACTAGACTTTCCCTTATCTTAATTAATATCTATAGACTACTACCTATATTAAGGCTAGATTTTAAATAGTAGCTTAAAATTATTAATAACTTTTCTAGAAAGAAGTAGATATTCCTATTAAAGTTAAGAGAAGATATAATAGATATACTATAGGAATAGAAAAGAAAAGCTAAACTATAATTAGAGAATTAGCTTTAGATAGTAAGAAGTAATAGGATAAGAGAATTACTTATATTACTTAAGTAGTAGGAGAATAAATCTAGAATTTCCTACTATATAACTAAAGTATATAACTTAATCTAAAATAGAGTTATAGAAAGATCTATCTAGATATCTAAGGAATATATTAGAGTAATATTTAAAGAGTTAAATATACTAGTTAAATTCTAGCTAGAAGTATTAAATATCTATACTATTATAAGAAATACCCTTCTAAATAGACTAAATATTAATAGGTTAAAAGTTTTACCTAATAAAGCTTTTACTAGAAAGAGATCTTCTATATTATACTTTAAGGTTTAGGGATATAGAGTAGTTATATATATAGATACTAAATCTTAGCTAGTTAGGATAAGATTAAATAAGCTAATAAATAGAAGGAAAGATACTATATTTATTAGCTATATACCTAATATATCTAAAATATAGCTATTCTAGAAGCCTAATATAAAGACTATAAGAGCTTATAATGATACTATCTAGTTTAAGAATAAGAAAGGAAGGGATATAACTTTAAATATTCCTAGACTTAACTAGCTAAGCTAAGCTCTAGTTAGAAACCTAGTTAGTAGACTAGTAAGAAAGGAGAAACTAGATTTAAAACTACTATAAGTTTAGCTATCTCTATTACTAAAGGATAAAGACTAATATTAGATAATAAATAATCTAGAAGAAGAAAAAGAAAATTATAAATAGTAGGCTCTAAATTAGAACTAAGAGGAATCTTAGTAAAATAATTAGAATATCTATATTTAGAAGGGGAATTTAAAAAGAAGAAGATTAATCTCTAATAAAGGATTAAGAGAAGAAAGAGTTTATAGTATAATTATAAGATTAACTATATAGAAGAGACTAAAAGAATTAGAAGATAATAATTTCTCTAAAGCTAAATATTATAGAGCCTTTATCTACTTAATAAAAGATCTAGATCTAAGTATAGATTAGATAAATAAACTTCTAGAATATATTTATAAGATTATATTCTCTACTTTTATACTAGAGATTATATAAAAATAAGAGGTTCTAATTCTAAGAACCTACTAAAAGATAATATAAGATCTAAAATAGAATTATATATAGAAAGAGGTAATCTAGAAAGAACTAATTATACTTAAAAGTAACTATATCTAGAATTAGATAGTTCTACTAAAAGGAGTAAACCTAGTTATCTTAAAATAGATATTTAATATAAAGAGACTAATTAGTAAAGTAATTAATAAGTTTAAAATAAGACTAGTTATAAAAAGGTTTTCTTAGAAGTTTAAGATAGATTTCTAAGAGATATTTATACTAATAGTTAGATATAATATATTTAAGGTATTTATAGCTACTATATATAAGAAAGATCTAGAACTATACTAAATAGATATAAATAATATATTTACTAAGAGTACTCTATAAGAAGATATCTTTATAATTCCTCTACTAGAAGTAGAAATTCTAAAAGATATAGCTCTAAAAATTCTAAGGAGCTTATATAGCCTAAAATAAGTAGTAAGAGACTAGAATAAACTATATATCTTAAAGCTAGAAAAAATAGGATTCTACTAGTTAGAGATAGATCTATATTTACTTATCTATAAAAGAAGGAACCTAATAGTTCTAACTTATATAGATAATATTTCTATTATAGTACTAAAGCTAGAAGATATTCTTTAGTTTAAGAAGGAATTAAGTAAGGTATTTAAAATTAAAGATCTAGATAAACTAACTAAAATTCTTAGAATAAAGCTTACTAGAAATAGGAAGAATAGTACTCTAAAGCTAAACTAAGAATACTATATCTAGAAAAACCTTATAAAGTTTAGAATAACTAAAGAAATAGCTTATCTAACCTTATTACTACTTAATAGCTATAAGAGTCTAAGAAAATCTAACTTAGATAAAGAAAAGTATAATAAGACTAAGTATTAAAGTTAGAATAGTACCTAGATATAGCTAATAACTATAATAAGATCTAATATTACTTTTACTCTTAGGAGACTTAGATTATATATATTAGATCTATCTAAAAGATATCTAAAAGTACTTAGGAAACTAGCTAGATACCTAAGATTATTCCTAAGTCTAGATCTAATATTTAAAAAAGGAGGAGGAAAGCTAATAAAATATTTAGACTCTAATTATATAATAGATAAAGCCGATAGAATTTTAATCTTTAGAACTATCTTCTTTCTCTATAGATTACTAGTTTCTTAGATAAGTAAAAAGTAAAAGTTAGTTACTATATTAATTATAGAAGCTAAGTATATAGTAATAAATATATATATAAAGTAATCTTAGTTCCTAGTAGTACTCCTAAAGGAGATAGACTATACTTAATTAATAGAAGAATATTTATTTTAGCTACTAATTAAAGGAAATTCTAATATAGTAAATAAAACTAGGCCTATTTAGATTATAAGAGATAATTAGATAGCTTTAATCTTAGTTAAAGATACCTATATCTATAAAAGATTAAAATATATTAATATTAGCTTTAATAAGGTTAGAAACCTTTAGTAGTAAAGGAAAATTATAGTAGAATATACTCTAATAAAAGAGATAGTAGCTAATAGCCTAACTAAGCTAAAAATAAAGCTATAGTTCTAGGAATTTATTAGATAACTATAACTTATATAGTAATTAAGTAGAGTAAAAGATAGTATAAAAGGAACTAGAGAAACTCTCTCTAAGAGTATTTCTATATATTCTATACTAGATCTAGAAATTAAACCTAGCTAGTTAGATATATTATACTAACTAGAAGACTACTATATCTAATTAGCTTAGGGTTAGGGTTAGGGTTAGGGTTAGGGTTAGGGTTAGGGTTAGGGTTAGGGTTAGGGTTAGGGTTAGGTTAGGGTTAGGGTTAGGGTTAGGGTTAGGGTTAGGGTTAGGGTTAGGTTAGGGTTAGGGTTAGGGTTAGGGTTAGGGTTAGGGTTAGGTTAGG